>PVHP010000978.1:0-117500 GCA_004024765.1 Zapus hudsonius | reverse complement strand
AGGAAAGACTAGTAAAATAGCATTTCCCCTAAAAGAAGGGGGAAATGAGTGCTGATAATAAAACCTGACTAATTTAAAATAAATCAGGGAGCAAGGCAAAGAAAATCCACAAATGGATGAAGTAATCAGAAAATCCGTCATAAAATGATCGATTTAAATCTAAACGTGAAGGCAGGTGTGGAGGATCGCTGTGAGTGTGAGGCTAGCCTGGGACTACAGACTGAGTTCCAGGTCAGCCTGGGCTAGACTGAAACTCTTCCTCAAAAAAAAAGCAAAAAATTAAAAAGATAAAATAAATCTAAATGTGTTCCTAATTACTCTGATTGTGAACAAACTCAAAAAACAAAGGTTTTCAGACTATATAAAATATAAAAATAACTCTCACTCTATGCTGTTTATAGCAGATGTACCTTAGGTGGTCTGAGGCAGGTGGGCACAGGAACAGCTTAGCATCCAAGATATGGCTTGGCTTGAACAGAAACACATCCTTTTCCTAACAGTGCACCTGTTGGCAACCTAGAACCCGCACCTGTACCAAGCTGCATGCACACCCCATTCTGAATAATGGATTAAATTTCTCCTCCCCTCACAACCACTAGTTACTCCCCTTATGTTATCAGTTTTTATTCATATATTTTCTCAGATATATCCTGGATCAGAATAGAAGAGGCTATCCAGTCTGTACTGGTTTGGGGTACATGCACAGTAAGGTGAACCATGTCCTCTAAATGAATTTTTAGAGAGAATCCTCTATTTCCCTGTGCATGGTTGTGGTTGCATGTGCTTAGAATCAGATGTATTATGAATATGGACGTGTGCAGGAGACAAAAGGTTATACAACTCAAGCCTGTCTATCAAAATCGAAAACCACCCAAACTGCACCCCTTAGCGATGGACCCCTCCTTCTTGCAGACTCCTTAAAAAGAAGTCCAGAACAGTGACCTGCTGGGCTTGGACAGTCTAGCCCAAGGAGCCCACTGCTCTCTTGAAGTGTTTTTCCATTTCCGTACCTTGTGACTCGGTGCTTGACTTTCTATGTACGTCTTTCCAATTCCTTGACCACTGGTAACAGATCCAGAAATGCCTAATGTAAAATAATGGAAGTTTTGCCATGTGAATTATAACTGAAGAATGCTGGTGTATTAGTAAAAGTTAGTCCATTTCAAGTAAAGCAAAAGATATGTCTGTTGATGAGGAAGTATGTCTCACAATAAAATGGACATCTACTGGTGTTTTTCAAAATTTAAAATTCATATTTACCTCATAATATAAATTGGTATATAAATCAAAAATTGTCAGAAGTACAGGGAAAATTGAAAATTCCACAATCATTAGATGTTTTAGACCTCTCAATTACTAATAGAACAGGTAATGAGCACAGAGAACATATGAAATGCTTGAGAAAAAGCTTATTCTAATTAGCCTATGTAGGACATAACCTTCAAATATCTGGAAACATAGTAAATATCTTTCTCCTAAAATCAGGTCAAGACAAAGATGACCTCTGTCGACATTTCTCTTTGGTATTATCCTGAAGGTCCTATATGGGACATCAATGCAAGAAAAATAAGATTATAATGAGAAAAAGGAAGAAAGAAAACCAGCATGACTTGTGGGTGATATAACCTATACAAAAAAATCCAAAAGTACAGGGTCAGTAAGTGAATGTAGATGGTTGTTAGACAAACTCAACATTAATTTTAGACTTACACTTCATCAGTTAAAAGTGAAAAAGAACATAAAATATACATTTATTGTAGCATCTACAACATCATACACCTCAAGATAAATCCAGCAAAATATGTGTTAATAACTCTACACTGATGATTAAAAAACACTATTAAAGTAAATAAAACTTAAATACAGAGGGGAACATATTATATTCACAGATTTGAAGATTCAGTAATTTCCCTAAAAGTGAGCTATAAATCATTCCAATTAAATTGATCTAATTCCAATTAATTATCTTATTTTGTGTCATTTTAATGGAACCATAAACTGGCTCTAAAATGAATGTGAAACGTAAGGGCCTAGAAGAGCCATCATAGTCTTAAAGGGCAAAGTTACATTCTTACCAAACACCAGACCTTATTCTAAAGCTACAGTGATTCAGACGTGGAATTGGCAAGGTTGAAATAACCTGACAGAATGGGACAAATAGAGAGCACAAGGTCTCCACGTACAAAACACTTGATTATGATGAAGAGCATAAGGGCAGGAAGTCTATCCCAATAAATGGTGTTGGTCAGTCTGTATGAAAACCTAGATTTAGACCCCTTCTTCAAGGTTAACACTGATGGTGCCTATTTAGCAAGTTTGAGGAGAAATCCCTAAAGGATTTATAAACTTAGCCACAGTTGCCACACCACTTGGAGCCTGAGTATCATGGCTTTCCACTTCCTGCCTCCAGCCAGAGGAGACCAGCTTGGAGAGCAAGCACTCCTGAAGGTCAGACAGTTTCCATAGCAAGAGACCTGATTCAGCAAGGTCAGATGGCCCAGGAGGCAGCCAGGCCACTGCCCAGGAGCCTTCTGTAGGTTTCAGGAACAATGACCTCCAGTGGCCTCTGAGAACTTGAGTCCTCCCAGGCCTTGGTGATCTTGATGAAGCCTCCATCTCTGCCTCAACATCCTCTACCTCCTAGCCCTTGTTTCCTTCCATCCATCATAGCAAAATGAGTTGTCTGATAGAACCCTTATCTTTCCCCTACAGCACCAATAATAATAGCTACCTTTTACTGTGTATATGTTATAATGAACCTGCAAGGCAGTATCTCTCGTTCCATATGATGAAGAAGAAAGTAGGGAACTGACCCAATTCTGGAAGGCAGTGTATTAATTACTTTTCTGATTGCTGTGACAAAAGTCACTAAAGGAAAGAACTGTGAGGCTACAGTAGGACATGGTGGAACCTGAGGCAGCTGGTCCCAGGGCATGTGCAGAGAAGTATGAATGCTGGTGCTCAGTAGTCTTTTTCCTTTTGATCCAGCCTAGGACCCTGGCCCATGGAAGGGTGCTGCCCACATTCAAGATGGGTCTTCACTCCTCCACTAAAGCCCTCTGGAAATTCCCTCATAAATACACCTGGATATTGGTCTCCTAGGTGATTCTAAATCCTGTCAAGTTGACCACCAGGATAAACATGCAGCAGGCAGGACTGAAGTTCAAGCCTTTCTGCCCAGCCCTAGAAGTTCCTGCTGGGATAGACTTCTCATACTATTGGCCTATACTATACTACACTATACTACGCTATGCTATGCTATGCTATGCTATACTACGCTATGCTATGTGACGCTATGCTACGCTACACTACACTATAGTACATTACATTACAATACACTACACTACACTATACTATGCTACACTGTACTACACTATACTACACTTTACTACACTGCACTATAGTAGACTACACTACACTACACTATACTACACTCTACCACACTACTACAGTACATTACACTATACTATACTATACTATACTATACTGTACTGTACTGTACTGTACTATACTATACTACGCTACACTACACTACACTATACTATACTATACACTATACTATATACACTCTACTACTCTACACTATAGTATACTATACTATACTACAGTACATTACACTATACTATACTATACTGTACTGTACTATACTACACTACACTACACTATACTATACAGTCCAGTCCCCAGTCAGAGTCCTAAGGCTTTGCCTGGCCCACAACCAAATACTCAATTTTTTTAAATTGAAATGTCTACAGGGACAGCATACACATAAAACTCAATGTGAGGGCTGGAGAGATGGCGTAGCAGTTAAGACATTTGCCTGCAAAGCAAAAGGACCCAAGTTCAATTCCCCAGTACCCATGTAAAGCCAGATGCACAAAGAGGTATATGTATCTGGAGTTTGTTTGTAGCTGCTGGAGGCCCTGGCACACCCATTCTCTCAGTCTTTCTCTCTATCTCTATCTCTCTCTGTTTGCAAATAAAATTTAAAAAATTAACAACACTGAGGAAAAACATGGTCCCTTTGATGTTGCTAGGATACAAAAGCCTTTGTTACCTTTTGTTTTTGCTAGTAGTCTAACTTTATTGATGTTAACTTCTATTTTTTTAAATTTTTTTTGAAATATTTTATGTATTTACTTGCACACAGAGAGAAGAGAGCCAGAGAGCAGAGAGATGAAGAGAATGGGCATGCCAGGCCTCTACCCACTGCAAGTGAACTCCAGATGCATGTGCCACTTTGTGCATCTGCTTTACATGGGTACTGGGGAATTGAACCCAGGTTGTAAGCTTTGAGGCAAGTGCCTTAACTGCTGAGCCATCTCATTAGCCCAAAATGTTCTTTGATGGTTCTGTTGTTGTGGAGCTGGGGATCAAACCCCAGACCACGGGAGCTCTAGATAAGCACTCTCCCACTGATCCATTGCCCAATCCCAGGAGTTTAACATTTTCTAATTAAATACCAAGAGTTTCTCCTGTTGTTGTTGTTGTTTTGTAGTTTTTCACAAATTTGTCTGATTCTAATATGCTTTCTAGATTCCAGGTTGATAAAAATGATCTTTGATATTTTCCTAGTCCTTTATTTTATTTTTTCATGTAAATTTTTGAATAATATTAAAAAGAAACATTATGTTGGAATTTCTACTTCTTTCATAAATCAAATTAAAAAATGTAAACAATAACTGAATTATATAGCTCTAGAGTACACAGAAAAAGATTTTCATTTCTTTTATGTAGATTTCTTGGTGACAATGAGGACTTACCATTTTTAACTTTTTATTGATAGCTTCCATAATCATAGATCATAAGCCATTATGATGCCCTCCCCACCCTCCCCCATACCTTTTCCCCCTCTCAATTAATCTCTGTTTTGTTTTGGTGTCATCATCTTTTCCTCCCATTATGTGTAGGTATTATCAGGCACAGTGGAAGTCATGAATATCAAGGCTGTTTTGAGTCTGAAAGTTTGCATTGTAAGCAGTCCTACCCTTCCTTTGGCTCTTAACAATCTTTCTGCACATCTTCCACAATAGACCCTGAGCCTCAAGAAATGTGATAGAGATGTCCCAGTGCTGAACACTCCACTGTTATTTCTTGTCAGCACTATGGTGTCTTTTGTGTTACCCCAGTGGTCACCACCATCTGAAAAGAGAAGCTTCTCTAGACACGACTGAGAGTAGTATCCTATAAACGTAGTTTCAGGCGGGCGTGGTAGTGCAGTATTCAGGAGGCAGAGGTAGGATGATCTCTGTGAGTTTGAGGCCAGCTTAAGACTACACAGTGAATTTCAGGCCAGCCTAGGCTAGAGTGGCACCCCACCAAAAAAAAACCCAAAAAAACTTAGTTTCAATTCAGGTAGTCTTCTCTGCTTATAGTTCCCTGAGTTTTGACAAACTCACAGACTTGCATATGATCAATATAATTATGACATGAGTGTTGAGCAAAAGAGGCTGAAAACCACAAGTCTGAGCCTTTCCTGCAGTGTGACACAGATAAAGTCACACAATGTATAGCCTTCTGATCTTGGCTCATTGATTTACCATAATTAGTTTGCTAGTGGTCCACTCTCTGGAGCTTTAAGTGGAAAGTAAACCCTTCCCTTCCTTCCCTTCCTTAAGCCTTTCTGTCCAGGTATTTGTCAAGCATTTGCTATGAGAAAGTAACTGACAAGTGACTTTCATGATCAACTGTATCACTTTTTTGGAATTATTTGGTTTTGTTACATATCTGTTACATATTGTAAACAAAAGTACACTCTTAATTGACAGAATTTATGTAAATAACCAAACAGTTTACTCAGGTTTAAAAAAAATCAAAAACAAAGGACATAATTTGAATAGGGAGCTATTTAGTAACTCCCTGCATAAATGCATAAATTCTTGAAACAATACAGTGGATTTATTTACTAAAAGTTAAAGGATGATGAATATTAGTGCAATACATAGCATTGCATGGTGTTTTCCACACCCTATTATGAAGATCTTCTGAGGCTTAGTAAAGAACACAGGGGTGGGAAGATGTCCCCTCAGTGGGGACTGTTTGCAGGCCAGTATGAGGACCTGCCATTGACACTGGACTGTCTGACAGGTGCACCCCAGGGACCTTCCATCAGCCACACAATCTACTGGCAAAAAGGTTCTGTCACCATTTTCTTTTTCAGTTTTGAGATAGTGTCTCACTTGTACTTCAAGCTAGCCTGGAGCTCTGTATCTCAGGCCAGCCTTGAGACCAGGACCATCCTCCTGTCTCAGCTTCCCAAGTGCCAGAACTTCAGATGTGAGCCACCACTCCGGGCTCTGTTTTTCTCTTGTCTCTTCTTATTCTTTGTTCCTTTCCTCTTCCTCCTCTTTCTCTTCCTTTTTCACTCTGCCTCTCTTCCTTTCTCTCTCTCTTTTCATTCTTAGCCCAAGTGACCTATACAGACTCAAAGTATGGGTTTAAACTATGTCCCCATCAACATTCACGTGTGGATATCATAACCTTAATTCCATTTGAATGTGGGTTTTCTTTGAGAACAAAGTTATTGGAAGCATAATTAATTAAGATAAATTAATACATTAATTAATTAGGGTGAGTCTCAGTCCAAATGCTTGGTGTCCCTATAGCATGGGGAAATTTGGTTACACACACACACACACACACACACACACACACACACGCACACACGCACACACGCACTCACACACACACACACACACAGAGAGAGAGAGAGAGAGAGAGAGAGAGGAGGTTGCCATGAGAAAATGAAGGCTGAGGTTTATAAGTCACAGAGTTCCAAGGATTGTCAGCTAAACCTTAGAAGGAAGGAAAGAAGCCTGGAGAAGATTATTTCTCAAGAGTGCCATCCCCAAACCATCTTAAAACTATGTAACCATATAATCAACTCTATAACTTCCCCATTTAAAAGGTCCTAGCTATTTAAACAGGGTCCATGTCTCTGGATTTTCCCTGTCTTCTGAGGCTCAAGTCTCATCTCTTGCTCTGTCTTTCCTTGTCCCATAGAAACACCAGTGGGCTTTTACACATTCAGCCTCACTGTATTGATCCTTCCTTCATGTCTGCACCATCTCATTGGCTAGCCATGACCTCATTCCCCACTTCCCATGACCGTATCCCTCAGCTGGGTAACCCCTGAGGCTTTTGAAGGCTTGAATCCATCTGCACCTTCTTCAAGAAGCCCTTCGAAACACTCTCTGTTGAAAGCAGGTCACCTCTGACCCCAACCATCTGGGTATCCATCTACACTACTTGCTCTAGTGGACACAACTCATCTGTCAAGGTGTCCATTGCCCCAGATTTTAGCACAACAGGTACGTCAATAAATGTATGTGGAATCAGGCATCAGTTGAATAGATAAATCCTCCCTGATGTCTGCTCCATGGAGAGCAATCCCCTACAAAGAAATGCTGAACAAAGGGTCTTAACAAAGGAGGGCATCCCTAAAGAGCAAATTCCTTGAAACTTAGGGGTGGAGAGATGATGTGGGAGACCTGTTTTGTCATGAAACTCTCTGGAGAGTGAGTCAAAGGTCCTTCCTAAGATCCCTATCTTCTACCCTGTGAGAATCAGACATTTAAAATTAATTGCTGGCTGGGCATGGTGGCACACGCCTTTAATCCCAGCACTGGGAAAGCAGAGAGTTCAAGGCCATCCTGAGACAACATACTGACTTCCAGGTCAGCCTGGGCTAGAGTGAGACCCTACCTTGAAAAACAAACAAACAAACAAAAATCAATTGCCTATATGTTTCATTTTTAACCACACTAGGGAATGTATTAGACAGGGTTTTTTTGGAAGCTTAGTCATGTAAAGGTATGAGTTCGCTGGCGATTCCATACTCCTTCTGTGGTTTTCCTGTGGTATCCCTTCACACTGCATTCCCCTGGGAGGATCCTCATGGCCTGCCCTCAACACAATCACCCCAGTCACAAAGTGGAAGCCTTTAAGGTAGTGATTTCTTTGCTTTCTTCTGCCCTGCCCGTCGTCGTGCTATAGATAGGACAAAATCTACCTTTTTTCCTGGTGTCTCAGCCCATCTTCTACCAGACACTCCAAAGCAATACTGCCACACAAGCTCCCATGGGCTTATTCACAGAGTCAGGACCAGGCTCCAAAGGCCACTTGGCTTGTCCCAGACATCCAAATAGAGTTGGATATAAGCCAACAAGCACAGATATTCCAAAGAACACTTCCAGGGTTACCTTGGTTCCTCTTTACTCTTTCCCCCAGTGCCTGTCACGTTCACATTCAGCGCAATCCTTCACCTTTCACCAAGTCCTTTTCTCTAGGCAGGACGCCCCACGCCATAATTTCCATTTGTCTGGGTCACTAGAAAGGAGACATATGGAAGGAGAGGGCCCTGGAACAAGTCTGTGACCTCTAACCTGACAAATGTACTCATGTCCTCATCTGAATAGAAATGAAACTCACCAGAAACCTCAAGGCTGGCTTATCCCAATTTAAGATCACCATTGTTACCTGCACTAGACCTGTACAGTAAAGGGTGTATCTGCATTCCACTTTGGGGGTAGAGAGGGCGCGAGGTCCCCGTTCTTATGAGAGGTGCTCTTGGCAGGTAATGGTTGCTGGGGGAGGCGGAGACATTTCTGCATTGGTGTAGCCTCTGGTAGGTTGCATGCGCTCTGGTTCATAATTCCCTGCCAATGCTCATATAGGCTACACTAATTAAACTCAAAGGAACAGAGGTGGAGAGAGAGAGAAAGAGAGAGAGAGATCTAGAAGAGGGAATAGTGGAGTTCAGTAGAAGGTTCAAGAGAAAGTAATGAGGGGATTATGATTATATATATTAAATATATATATTAAAAAGATGGAAGATATTACCCAAGGTCACACACACCGCAAATGAAGACTACTCAAATCTATAAGATTTATGACAAGAAACCCACTGCTCTGGGTTAATGTTATTCCAGACTGCCTGCATGACCACACAGAGAGGCCCTTCCATCTCCAGGTCACACTGACCACCAGGCCATTTTTACATCTAGGAGTGATCGGCCTGCCATTGTGCCACTCATCAGCACTAATACTTTTCTCAAAATATATGAGGAAAAAAATTCAGCCCCACTCACTGAGTCTGGGAGAGTAATGTCCTGTTCTCCGAGTCAGCTTTTCCTTCCCTTCACTGGTTTGATCCCTGTACATCTCATTTGGCTAAATCTTATTTGACACCTCCCCTGTCTCTTCCATCAGGCTCTACTGAGGAATTTAAAAATTATTATTTTATTTTGCTGTGCATGCGTGTGTGCAGGTTGGTGAGTGTGCGTGGATGTACATATATGCAAGTGCCAGTGGAGACCAGTGTCATCGTCAGGAACACCATCCACTTCCTTTGAGACAGGATCTCTCACTGGCAGGAATCTCCCCAGTTAACTAGACTGGCTGGTCAGCAAACCCCAGGGATCCTCCTGTCTCCACCTCCCCAGGACAGGGGCTACAGACATACCACCATGTCTGGCTTCTTTAACTGTGGATTCCCAGAATCAAACTCAGGTAGGTCCTCATGCTTGCAAGGCAAGCACTTTTTCTAATGAACTATCTCCCCCAACCCTTCTATTGAGGATTTTAAAAGGTGATTTTGAGGGCTGGAGAGATGGCGCAGTGGTTAAAGGCACTTACTTGAAAAGCCTGACAACCTGGGTTCGATTCCACAGTGCCCATGTGGAGCCAGATGCACGGAGTGGTGCATGCGTCTGGAGTTCCTTTGCAGTGACAGGAGATCCTGGCATGCCCATTCTCTCCCTCTCTGCTTCTCTCCCTCTCTCCATGCCTCTCAAATAAAGAGATCAACGTTAAAAGGTGATTTTGAAACTAAAAGTATGGAAAGGTGTGGTGATGCTTATGATTCCCTTAGTAATACAAAGAAATCTCTCATGATATATTAAAAACAAATAAATGATACATATTCATGAATTTTATCTTTTACCTTTTGATATGGATTTTAGAAAAGTAGATTATGAGATCTATTTACATCTTCAAATCACAAGAAAATATGTCATAAACTTATCAGGCAGACAGTGTATTAATACAGTCATTGAGTCTAAAAGTCGGGCAGATCCTGAACACACCATCTACTGCTTAGGAGAAGTGACTTAGTGTGTCTGAGTTTCCTCCTCCACGAGGTGAGGGACGAGAACATGTAACATGTCCATCAGCATGCAATGAGAACTAAATATGTGACATTTTGTAAAGTCTTTAGAACAGGGTCTAGCACTTGTACATGCTGTGTAAGTGGTTATTCAATGCAAGAAATGGATAAATACCTTATGGGTTTAGGAGGATTATGCATATTTTGTACATCTGGTCCACAGCACTAAGTGATCTGTTCATAAAATAGTCTAAAGATATAGGAATAGGCATTGTGAAATTAATGCATTTGAGGTTTAGAGAAGTTAAGATACCAGTCAGTATCTCAGATAACTCTGAACACAGACCTTTGTTCTGTTAATCACTGAGTCATATACCACCTTAGAACAGAAAGGGGATATTTTCTCCTCAGCACAGCTCCATAGTTCCTCTCTCTTTGAGATGGGCTGAACTAAGGAAATCCAGTCCAGTCCTCTCCCTACTCTCCCTACGCCTATGGCAGTCTCCTTTCCCACTTACGTATCCCTCATCAGTAGACGCCTCTGGACCATGAGTATGACAGCTCTTCGATCATTCCTAGACTCACACATCTGGATCCCAAGCTGAGATCAGACCTCTCGTGAGTTTGCTGTTGTAAACATTCAGCTATAATAGCCTTCCCATGTTTGGACTAATTGTTTCAGGGTAGAAATCTAGAAGTAGAATTATGGCATTAAACAATACAGATGGGGACTGGAGAGATGGCTCAGTGGTTTAGGTGCTTGCATGCAAAGCTTGATGAGCTGGGTTCAATTCCCAATACCCACCCATGTAAAGCCATATATGCACAAAGTGAGGCATGCATCTGGAGTTCTTTTGCAAGGGCAAGAGGCCCTGGCATGCCTATTCTCTCTCTCTCTCTCTCTCTCTCTCTCTCTCTCTCTCTCTCTCTCTCTCTCTCTCTCTCTCCCTCTCCCTCTCCCTCTCCCTCTCCCTCTCCCTTTCTCACTGCAAATAAATAAAAATGAGAAAAAAGGATGCAGGCAGGCTCTAGGGAGATGGCTCATTGGGTGAGAGCACTTGCCGCAAGCATGAGGGCCTGATTGTGATCCTCAGTGTCCACATGGAAAGCTGCGTGTCACCATGCATGCCTCACCCTGAGTTCTGTGACAATCAGAGAAAAGGGAATCTCAGAGGATTACCATTCAACCAGACTAATCAAAATAATGGCAACTCCAGGTTCAGTGAGAGACTCCATCTCAAGGAAACAATGCAAAACAAAGGAGGGCACCTGGCATTCTCCTCTGGCCTCCACTTGTGTACACATCTGCACACACACATACACACATGTACAGGCTGTACCACATATGCATGTCACCCACACGCATTGTTAAAACACAGGATACAGGCATTTCTTAGCTGAATACACAAATCATTTTCCAAATGATTGGGCTAATTTATACTGCCATCACTCGTGCAGCATGGAGATTGTGACTACTATATTTTAGCATTAGTACTTTCAATTATAACATGAATAATTTATTTAATTATACTTTGAATATAAATTTAAATATGTAATATGTGTGTTACAATAATTATAAGGTAGGGAAAAGGTATTATTAGGTGAAGATGACACTTGGCGATTTTTTTATTAGTGGAATTGAGTAGATCTCCTGAAATGTTTAAAATCTGCATTTTTTCCTGTATAAATTGTCTGCCATTTGATAATTGATCTATACCATGTTATTTCCTACACATGACTAATAAGACAATATGGGGAAGCACAGAACAGTTCAAGTGCAAAACAGTTATGCTTTTATATTTCAGATGAACACACCGTGTTCACTGTTTCCTGGGTGAGCCAGGTTTGAGCAAGTGCATTTGTCCACGACATTCTAAATTATGAAAGAAGAAAATGGAGCTTCCTTCATCAGACCTAGCTGCCACTCGTGTGACATCACAGAGGGTCAGTGACCCTTGTCCACACTGCCCTATTCTTCACCTCTTCACTTCTTGGTGCAAGAAGAACAGAAATCTAACCCTCTGGGGATACCACCCTCTTCCCTATGGTTACTCCAACCTGAGGCAAACTTTCTCCTACTTCCCAGCGACTCTCTGAGTTAGCAAGGTCATCAGCCGGCTCCTTGGAATCCAGAACCACTCCACCTTGAACCTCAGTGACCTCACAGGGTGTCCTTGTGTCAGGTTTTGCAGTCTGCTTCTTTTCTGACCTTGAAGGCCAGCACTGGACCTAGCATAACCCTAACCTCAGACATCACTGAGCTACGTGATATTGTCTCTCCTAGAGAAATCTCTCATGTGAGATCAGCCCAATATTAATATTCCAAAGGACCATGCTGTCATTCTTTCGTGCGTGGCTTCTCAAGGAAGCCAGCCCCTTCGTCCTCCCCTGCCCTGAGCTGTTCAAGAAATTCAGATTTCCTAACAAAATGGTCTCTTATTTCTCTTTCCTATAGTAATTCTTCCAGCCTGTCCTTCAGTTCTCATATGTTGACTTTAAAACATGCAAACGTGTTTTAGGCAAACCAAATCAACTTTCAGTGCACTCTGCATCTTTGTGTATGTGCCTATGTGGCATAGATGGATGTTCCTGTGTGCGTGGGCACCTGTGTCAGGGCCAGCGGTCAACTTCTGAGGTCTTCAATCAGTCTTCACCTTATTCTCTGAGACAGGGTCTCCTGCTGAGCCTAGTGCTCACCCGTCCAGTGAGGCTAGCTATCCAGCTGGCCTGTGGCTGCCTCTTCAGTGCTGGGATTACAGATGTGCACTATTACACCTGGCGTTTACATGGGTGCTTGGGATCTGAACTCAGGTCCTCATGCTTGACTGGCAAATAATTACCAACTGAGCCATCTCCCCAGCTCTCACCCAGCATCCTACTCACAAATGTATTGTGAGCGCCTTTTATAGTCCAAGTGCAAAAAACATGAATGTGGGCTGGAGAGATGGCTCAGCGGCTAAGGCACTTGCTTCCAGTGCCTAAGGCCCTGGGTTCAATTCCCCAGTACCCACATAAACCAGACCCACAAGGTTGTGGCCCTGGTGCATTCTCTCTCTCTCTCTCTCTCTCTCTCTCTCTCTCTCTCTCTCTCTCTCTCTCTCTCTCCATCTCTGCTTGAAAATGAATAAATAAAATATTTTTAAAAAGATACATTGTAAGAAATGCATTGTATTTTAAAAAAACATGAATGCTCGCTGCATTGAACTCTTCTTCCTGAAGGAGGGGCAACAACCATGTGTGATATTCCCAACCTGTCAAACAAAGGGCAGCAATGTTCTGGTTATCTCCCACTACCTTAAGACAACAACCATTTTACTATAGCTCACCTTTCATTTTGCATTCTTTTCTCAGACAAGGTCTCACTGTGTAGCCCAGACTGACCTTGAACTTGACATTCTCTTGTTTCAGCATTCTAGGCACTAAGATTACAGGTACAGGACATTGTACCCCATCTCACACTTTTATGAGTCAGGAATGTGGGCAAGGCACATCTGTATGGTTCATCTGTTCTATTGACATTGACAGCGATGACTTGATGTTCAGCTAAGGAGTGAATTTATCTGGATGGTCCAGGATAGCAGCACTTGAATGGCCAGTGATATGGTGGTGGTGGGCAACAGAAATGCCCACGTGGTACCTCCCCAGCATGGCAGCCTGAGGAGCATTTGATTTTTTACATGGTGACCCAGGGCTCCAAAAACATGTATCCCAATGAAAAGGCAGAAGCTACCATCATTTTTCTTACCCATCAGGCTCACAACCTAAAACCTCTAGTATAGTGGTACTTCTTGCTCCAACAGGCTTTCTTTGGATGCTCTCAACATTTACCCCAACCCTTCTTTGATCAAAGCAACCTCTAGGACTATCCTAACTCTGCCTTGGACAAACCATTCCTCCCAGATCATAACTCTGGTTTCCTGGGGTTCACCCCTTCTCCTTCTCTCTCCCACTTAAAGAGTTCACCTTTCATCCCATCTGTATTGCTGACTTCCAAATGCTTCCAGGCTCTGAATTCTCTGCAGTTTCCTGTGGCAGCTCTTTATCTCGAATGTTCTCGACAAGTTTTCTAGTGTTCTAAATGCTATCACTTTAAGAAAATTCTAAAATCACCTTTTCTTACCAATTGCCTTGTAACAATCAATAAGCAACATCACTGAGCCTGCTACTGTGTCCTTAAACATAGGCATCTTTGACCCCTCATCGAGTCCTCCTTAAAGCATTAATATCTGATTACATGTGCCATTTATGCCTTTATGTGAGTGGGCTTTACAATCCTCAGGCACTACACAGGCACGACAAGAAGATGAACTTGCACTCAGAATATATGACGAGGACCTGCTCTTCATTCAGCTTCCCATCGTCTCTTAGCACCTTCACACCTGCCCATGCCTCCCTCCTCCCCATCACCCCTTCTCCCAACAGAATGTGTGCATCCTGCTTTACCCAGCACTTGCCTTATCTCAGCAGGTGTTTGGAGGGGAAACACTGCTGTCTCTTCTTCCTGCTGTCTGGATATTCAGCATCTCCCCCATTGGTCAACAGAGCTCTGAGTAAGCTCCAAAAGTGTGATCTCCCATGGAAGCTCCTTGGGACTGGGCTGGTGTGTGTGTGTGTGTGTGTGTGTGTGTGTGTGTGTGTGTGTGCGTGTGTGTGTGTTTAGGGGTGTAGGGGTGCATGTGCACACATATGGGAAGGCCAGTTAATCTTCCTTGATCACTCTCTACCTTATTTAAGAGGCAAGGTTTTTTACTTGAACCCAGGAATAGCTAATTCAGCTAGTCTAGCTTGTCAGCTTGTCTGGGGGTGGGGGGGGGAATCCTCTGTCTCTGCCTCCTGAGTGCTGGGATTACAGACAGGTCGCCAAGCCCACCCAGTACTTCTAAGGGTGCTGGAGATGTGAAGGTCAGTCTCACCCTTGCATGGCAAGTGTGTTATTCACGGAACCATCTTCCCAGCCTTATTGGAAATCCATCTCCCACAGCTTTACATTTGTGTGTCTTATTCCTGGAGGAGATGATGTTGACTTCCTTTCCCTCTTCTGGGAGCTGAGTTCTGGGTTAAGTAGGAGCAGAACCTCTATGCAGAAGAAGAACGTTGACGCAAACCCCAAAGACTCTCTGTGTAGTGTGTCACCTGTTCTTGACGACCACGTTAGAGCTATTCTGTTCCTCTCTCTTGTTTCTTATGATTTTCCACTTGTATGTTCTAATAAGGCATTTGAAAAGATTTTAACTAAATAAATATATGCTCAAAATGAATCTTTGCTCAAGATAGAAATAGGAAAGTCGCCTCCTCCCACAACAAATCCACATTACAACGTTGAATTTCTTCTATAAGTTATAGCAACAGGATTTCAAACCTGGGACATTTTAGTCATAAAGAAAAGCTGGAGTGAGGATGACTTTCTTGGGGTCACAGAACTGTTCGGGTAGCTGAGCTGCATCTGGAGCCAAGCCACCTAGCTCTGCTGTCCCTTCCACCACCTCTCCACGTCCCTCTCCTCAGGACAAATTAAAAGGGATTTTTAAAAACACACTACTGAAGGAATTCATTCTTTGTGTTAGGATATCTAAGATCTCGCTAGTTATCTGCTTACAAAAAAGCGATCGAACAAAATACCTTCTTTTGAAAGTTCGGTTTGGAAAGGAATGCGAGAAAGTAGCATGCGAAGTCAAAAGAAGAAAGGGACCCAGAGCCGGTGACCAGGTAGGTGCCTGGGGAGGTAGGGGACTGGAATGAGGGTCCCATGCTGAACTCTCCTGGGGACCTTCGTGGTAGCGCTTTTCACCTAGATCTCAGAGATTGAGCTAATTTCGTGGATCTGGATCGCCCAGCTGCTTCCCACCCTAGCGGAGGTTGCGAAGCTGAAGCGGGACCCAGGCGCCTTCCAAGCGGGGTCGCGCGGGATGCGCACTGCGCGCTGCGCCCTCCCAAAGCCCCGAGCTTGGCGCTGACTCCGCGGGCACCCGAGCGAGCGAGGATGGGCTGGGGCGCCCCGGGCACGCCCTGCGGCGTCCACCCACGCCCCTCCTCCCGCGATCGGGGTATATAGAGCACTGCCCAAGGCGGGGACGCCGCGGTGCCCCACAACCTGGGCGCAGCGGGACCTCTGGCCCCCCGGAAGACGCGGCGGGACACGGCGCCCACTTCTGCACCCACGCCGCCCTCCCGGGTGAAATCCCAGACAGCGCCGGACGGAGAGGAACTGTTACCTGCGGGCTGAGCCCTTTTGCTCTGGCACCCAAGGCCTCTCTGGGATCTCGGAGCGAAGATGGTGAGCCAGACACCCACGGAAGTGCCCCCTCCGACCATGGGGGTCAAGATCGTCTCCGCCGGGGTGGCGGCATGCTTGGCGGACGTGATCACCTTCCCGCTGGACACTGCCAAAGTCCGGCTGCAGGTAGACTCCATGGGGCTATGGAGAGGTCTGGGGGACAGAGGAGAACTGTGTGCCTCCCTTTGATGCCTGCTTTGGTTTAACCACTTTTAACAAACACATCAACTCCGTGTGGCTTAATCCCAGGACACTTGCTTTTGGATGGGAAACACTTCCCTGATTAGCTGACAAACCCTAAGGGACAGGGGTGGTGGGTTGACTGACAGTGACACCTGTCAAGCCCTTTAAAGGCTCCTGAGGGTACTAAGAATGGTTTTTTCTTTGATTGAGCAAGACACAGTCCATCCTGCTTTCTTCGGAGTTTAGGTGTTCAGAGCATGCGCTGTCTGCACGTGCAAATATGGGATGGGTGGGGGAAGGGTTGCTGGGATGGATACTGCAAACTGGGGCCCACGTGACAAACCATCTAGTCCTTGTCAGGTAGGACCTCCTTTACTCTGTCTGTGTCTGCTTCCCGCTTCCCTCTGACCTGCGCCTCTCTCTCTTTCCAGATCCAAGGTGAACTTCCCAACACCAGTGGTATAAAGTATAAAGGAGTCCTGGGAACCCTAACCACTCTGGCAAAAACCGAAGGACCTGCGAAATTGTACAGCGGCCTGCCCGCGGGCATTCAGAGGCAAATAAGCTTCGCCTCGCTCAGGATTGGCCTGTATGATTCCGTCCAGGAGTACTTCTCCGAAGGAAGAGAAAGTAAGCAAGGAATGTTCCTGGGAAGGGCACATATGCCCTGGGCTGGGTTTTGTTTTAAAAAATGAAAAAATGGGAAATGGGTGCCTGGGGATACAGCTCAGTTGGTGAAGTACCACCATGCCAGGGGTGGTGATACCTGCCTCTAACCCCAGCACTGGGAGGTGGAGACAGGAGGATCCCTGGAGCTCAGTGTCCAGCTAGTCTAGCCCAATTGGTGAGCTTCAGGGCAATGAGAGACCCTGTCTCAAAAAGAAACAGACGGCTGTTCCTGAAGAAGACACATGATTTAATGTCTGATACACACATCTACTCACCTGAGCACACCACACCACACACACACACACACACACACACACACACACACACACACACACACACATGCAAACAAAAAAGGTTCCATGGATTTGACTTGAGCTCCATGGTAGAGTGCTTGACTACAAGTATAGTCGTGTTCATAGCACATGGCAAGGTATTATCAATATTTACCCTTCCCCACATATGGGCTCACTGTTCTGAGAGAGAAAAGAAGGATGCAAATCAATTCTTCAGAATCAGAATTATACTTAGATTCACCCAGCTAATGGTGGAAGTTTTCTATCTCTTCAGGGCCTGTATTTGGATAATATGTGTGGGCAGCAATATAACATTTAGCACAAACTTCTCCCAACAGAACAGTGTCTCAGAGACACCTACCGAGTTTAGTCCAAGTCTAAGTGATCCTCTGAATCAATCGGTACAAATATCTGAGTTTAACAGTGTGAAGGTCTGGATGTTTCCAGATCAACATTGCACTGATGTAGCAAGAGAAGAAGCACAAAGGACATAGAGATGCCCACTCTAGTGACTTTCTGTTAATCAATCACTGGGCACTTAAGGCATCAAATTAATCAGCTATATCTTGGCAGCATTCCACGCTTTGCTAATTCTGTCCACTGAAGAAGCTTGATTGAACCGCTATGTGCAGAGACTGTGCTGTGTCTGCAACTGACAGCTATCAGTTTAGGCAGGAGTCCCCAGTTCAGAGCATGGGGCTCGAGGGGAGGGTTAGCAGGTGACCATGGCAGGTGTTGTGGTGCAAGCCCTTGCAGGTTGTTGGGCGCAGTAAAGAGGAAAATCTTACCTGCCAGTGGGTACACGGTCATGCAAAATTCATGAAGAGTTTGTGCCTGACATCAGCTTGAGATTGGAGCATCAGTAGGCAAGGTGGTAAGGAAAGACCTTTCAAAGGAAGATCATAGATGAAATCTCAGTGTAGAGAGTAGAGAGGACAGTGGTGAGAAGGGAGACCTGAGGCCAGAAAGGCAGGAAGGAGCCAGGTGACGCAAGGTCTTGCAGGTCAAACTAAGGAGTTTTACCCTCACAGTGATGGAAAGTTTATGAAAGAAATGTTAAGCAGGTCACCAGGCATGGTGCACACACAATGAACCCCAAAATTTGGGGAAAGGTTGGAGGTACAAAGATTGTGAGTTCAAGGTCAGCCTAGACAAAAACCAAGGGCAAGAATGGAGCTCAGTGGTAGAACACTTGACCCTGGGCGCAATCCCCAGCAAAATAATAAAACGTTAAGCAAGGAAGCATCATAAGTCCATTCCAATGCTCAAAATATCACCTTGGCAGTAGCAGAAGCTACATATACATGAGGTCAAGTCGTAAGTCATTAGCTAAAAAATAACTGAAGTATATATACTCAGGTGTTTCCAACCTGTGGCTGGTTTCACCAAAAACAAATGTGAATGTGGCCAACGCACATCCATAAACTTGCTGAATGTGACTCAGTCATAAGTTTCTCCAGTGGGAACTTGGTAGACGTCCTGTCACAATGTCTCAAGGTTGGACAGCCTGTGTGGCAACAGGGAGGGAAGGGGAACGTCAATTACAACGGTTTAGAGCACATCACTGACAGAACTTGGGAAAAAACTTTCTCAAAAGAAATATAGCAATGCACGGTGACTTGAGGGATTTTTTTTAGCTAAAAATACCATTTCTTTTTTTTATTTTATTTATTCATTTTCAAGCAGAGAGATACAGAGAGAGAGAGAGAGAGAGAGAGAGAGAGAGAGAGAGAGAGAGAGAGAACCAGGGCTACCACCTTGTGGGTCTGGCCCATGTGGGTCCTGGGGAATTGAACCCAGGGCCTTAGGCACTGGAGGCAAGTGCCTTAACCGCTGAGCCATCTCTCCAGCCCTAAAAATACCATTTCTTGAGGGAAAGAAAATAGGCATTAACTTAGCAGGAAGATGAACTCAGAAACATGGCCAGGTCATAGCCAATAATGTGTGCGCTTAGGATAATTAAAACAAAAAACAAATAAATTAGAGAAAAGATAGTTATCTGTTACATATTCAGTCCCTGGCTGAGAACTACGAGAAAAAGACGCAAGCCTAACCACAGTAAGGAAAGCTGCCTATAGTTTGCTGTTGTGTGTTTATGTGTCGAGAGCTTCATCAATATTATTTTAGTTCACTTAACTCCATGAGGTTGATATTATTATTCACATTTTACAGACTAGGAGACAGAATTGGAGAGATTAAGAAAGTTCTCATCACCCATGTTATTGCATCCTGATTTTGAAATTTATATTTCATTATAGGAAAGGATACTAAATTTCAAGACTCACTGCAGTTTTTTTTTTTTTTTTTTTTTTTTTTTTGGTTTTTCGAGGTAGGGTCTCACTCTAGTCCAGGCTGACCTGGAATTCACTCTGTAGTCTCAGGGTGGCCTTGAACTCACGGTGATCCTCCTACCTCTGCCTCCCGAGTGCAGGGATTAAAGGCGTGCACCACCACACCCGGCTTCACTGCAGTTTTATTAACCGATATCTGTCTTCAGTAACATGTACTAATTTTTCAAAAATTCAAGACAAAAGTCACTTTCTTGGCTTCTTGTTTTAAAAATTTTACCCATTTCATCAGTTGTAGCCTGCTTTTACCAGATGTTTCATAGGAAGGAAATTTGCTCACCAGGATTTCTCTAAGATCGCCATGGCTGATAATGAACTTCATCACTGACAGGAGACCAAGTTCCCCTGGGGACCAGATACCTCCTGCAATTGGGAAATATTTGAAAAGGACACTAAGCATGCACAGAGCTCAGCTGAATTCTAGACCAATACACTGTTTAAACAGGCCTTGTTTTCTTTTAACTTGAATGTCTTCCTTAAAAAAAAAATCAGGCTACTTAGGTTTTTTTTTTTTAGCACTTACCATCACTTGGTATATCTTTCCACTCATGACCAAGCATTCAGGAAGTAGAAAACACATGAGAACACAAAAATACTCACCAGTAAGAAAATAAAAAATGTGGATATATTTAGGATCTTTTTTTATTGTCCATAATGAGTTACAATATTTAGTGGGCAAACAATGAGTTGTTATCCCCAATTCCCCTCCCCCCTCCACTGGATAACCTCCTCCTTGGGTCGTCTGGATCAGTCCTTGTGACAGGGGACCATGGATAGCCTAGTATTCAGCCAGGTTCTCCTGGCCATGCCTCTGGATAATCTCCCCCACCACAGCTCTTACAATCTTTCCACCCCCTTTTCCTCTCAGTTCCCTGAGTCTTGGTGGGTGGGTATTAAGGCTGCTTTAATGTTGTGCGCTTAGGGGGTCTTTGTGTCGAAAATCATTGGTTTCTGTCTCACTGGCTTATCCTGTGTTGATTGAATGGCTGTGGCTGTGGGTCCCTTGTTCATCCCATCCTTCTCTGTGGGGTTCCATATGGATCCTCCACGGTATGACTGTGGTGGCTCCTCTTTTGCCAGAATCTCAGCTATCGGCCTACAGATTGTTTTGTCCTAATAAATCTGTTTGTTTGTTTGTTTTTTCTTCCTGGATAGCACCACCCAGTTTGGGAAACAAGATCTGCGCTGGCTTAATGACCGGAGGGGTGGCAGTGTTCATAGGACAGCCCACGGAGGTGGTAAAAGTGAGGATGCAAGCCCAAAGCCACCTACATGGCATCAAACCCCGTTACACGGGCACTTACAATGCCTACAGAATTATAGCAACGACAGAAAGCTTTACGACCCTGTGGAGAGGTAACTAACTTCTAGGTGATCTTATAACCAGTAAGCACCTTATCATAAACTAGAGTCATTCAACAGTGTGATGTTTTTTTCCCTGCAGGGACTACCCCTAACCTGATAAGGAATGTCATCATCAATTGTACAGAGCTGGTGACGTATGATCTGATGAAGGGGGCCCTTGTGAACAACCAAATACTAGCAGGTAACAACCTACTTTATATAACAAACACGACTTGCCTTCTAACCTGCCCCGCTGCCTCTTCAGCCACATTATGTTGAATTTCTTAATTCTAATAGGAGTCTCTTTTTAAAAAATTAAATAATTTTGAACGTCCAAAGATCCAAACATAAAAGTTATGCAACAAAATATTTTTGCAGCAATTTTTTGTTTCAATTTTTCTGCAGAAAAGTCAGTGGAGCTTTGTGTCAGGGTTATTTCTCACTGAGGGCTGATCTGCATATTTTTGTTAGAGTATCATTCTTCACTAGCAGACTTCAAGTGGTATCCAATGGTGTTCATGTGGAGTTCAACACTGATTTTCTCATAGGACAGCTTCTGAAAATAATATTCAGGTAGTTTCTACAGGTATTAAATTTCTCCTTTGATGATGACTTTAATTCAATTAAATAGTAATACATCATGTATCAGGCATCAGGCCAGACCCCAAGGGCACTGAGAAAACAGACAGCATTTTCCTAAAGTAACGGATCTGCAAGTGGATATGCAGTCGTGATGTCACATGTCACTCTCTGTCTGTTTCCAGCATCTCTGTGCTCAGTACACTTTATGCTTGTAAGACATCCATGCTGACCTCCCGTTACCAACAGGTTCACAGGAACTTGATGGATGGATACCTACAACACTGGTGCTGACCTGTCTCATTGATCCCCTTAGATGACGTCCCATGCCACTTGCTGTCGGCCTTTGTTGCTGGATTTTGCACAACATTCGTGGCCTCTCCAGCGGATGTGGTGAAGACAAGATACATCAATTCCCCAGCGGGACAGTACCACAGTGTGCCCAGCTGTGCAATGGCAATGCTCAATAAAGAAGGACCCACGGCGTTCTTCAAAGGGTAGGTCATGACCTTGACCATCAGCACCCCTCCTTGTCCTCAGGGTGCCTGTGTGCTTTGGGACACTGTGTAGCTAAACAATTGGCCTTTGGTTCACCAACCTTAGTGCATAGGGTGCACTTAAACTATGACTCTGCCTGGTCACAAATGCCTTCAAAGACACCATTTCTACCAGAAAACAAAGGGAAAATTAATTAATATGCACAATGCTGGTGATCATACCAGATCTTTGTACATGCTACCAAGAAAGCACTCTATCATGGAACCTAATTTTAAAAATTGCCACTAAATTAAAACTAAAGAAAAGACATTGTCACCGATCAGAAAGGTAATGCAGGAAATGTGTCTTGCTAATTGATGACACTCACCTAGAAATTTCCTTTGTGTGATAGATCACATTTTCCCACAAAGAAATGTTTTCTTATTTTGGACACCTCTTCCCGAGAAAACATAGAATGACCAAATGTACAGATAGATTCAAGTATCACACTGGTGGTAACATAGAAAGGGTCTATAATCTTTCAAATTGTGAGGCAATGTTTCAGAACTTAGAGGAAAAATATGAAGACATCATACACATTATACAAAAGGTCCTATGACTACCTGGTACTTATGATGCATTAGTACAGTTGATATATATGACAAAGTTAACTTAAAATGGATATGTCACTTATTAATCATTAACCACTTAACAATTTTATGTTTTTAATTTTTTAAAAATCTTTTAAGAGAGACATTTTACAGTATGAGTTAACCTGGAAATTTTATGCTAAATAAAGCAAGCTGAACTGGGTGTTGGCACCTGTAATTATAGAACTTGGAAGATTAAGACTGGAAGATTTTTATGAGTTCAAGGGCAGCTCAGAGATACACAGTAATGCCTTGTCTCAAGAAAAATAAAGCCAGTGCTGGTCTCCTCGGTAGACAAAGTGCTTGCTGTGCAGGTAGAAGTACCCGAGTTTGGAATCCAGAACACAGGTAGAAGCTGGACATTATGATGGATGCCTAGAATCCCAACATACCTATAATAAGAAGGGAGGTGGAGACAGGAGAACCACCCCAAAGCTCACAGGCCAGCCCCTAGCAAACACAGGAGTGAACAATAGCCAACAAGAGACCCTGCCTCCAACAACAAGGTGGAAGGGGAGGACTTATACCTGGAAGTTATCCTCAGGCTTTCACACATGTGCTGTGGAATGTTTGCACTACACTCTAAACACACACACACACACACACACACACACACACACACACACACACACACATCCTCCAGACCCCTCAAAAAAAAAAAACAGTTGTGCTGTATGCAAAAAGAAGTTGCCATAGAATTCCACTTACATGAGTTATCTGGCATTGCCAAATGCATCAAGACAGAACTTAGAATGGCACCATCAAGGCTGGAGAAAGAGGAGGGAGCGAGTGTTTAGTGGGTACAGTATTTGAAGTGGCTCAAAGGTTGTGAAGTGTTGGTCATGTGCTTCAAATGCACTTAATGCTCCTGAATTGTATATTTAATATGGTTGAAATGATAAACTTTATGTTATTTATATTTTTCATAATTAAAAGCATCATGCATCTAAGAGTCAAGAGAAATATATGGAGACTTAGAAAAACAAAACCCACTGGGGAAGCCAGATGTGGTAGCTTAGAGATGGAGGCAGGAGGATTTTGATAAGTTTAAAGCCAGCCTAAGCTCCATAGTGAGCTCCCAGCTAGACAGCATTGCATAATGGGACCCTCTCTCAGAAAAACAAACCAACAAAAGCCAAACTCATTGGGGCATGTGTATACTGCAGGATAAATAGCTTTCAAAAATCTATCCAAAGTAGAGTTAACTGTTAACCCAGTTTTCTTCTGAAATGTCCAATTGCTGTAAATAGGCATCTTGTACAGTTTGGCAGAATTCTTAAAAATAGGCCCAAACCTAAATCACACAAAATCCTATCTAAATCTTAACAGTTTCTGCAGACCAGAGTCATCAAGGTAGAGACAGCCTGTATTTTCGGACAGGATTGTGGGCTGCTCATGTACTCATCACTCCTTTACTTTCTCTTACTTCTTTCCTAATAGTTTTCTATCTCCTATTAAGTAAAGCAAAACAAAAATTTCCTTCTCCTTCACAAAAGGAAAAAAGATTTACTGTTTAAAAACAAACATGCCAGGGGCTGGAGAGATGGCTCAGGGGTTAAGTGTGTTTCCTGCACAAGCATGAGGGCCTGAGACCACCAGAGTTCCAATCTCCAGATCTTATATAAACAGCTGGGTTTGGCTACATGTACCTATATTCCCAGTCCTGCAGGGGAGCAGAGACCCCAGAATAGCTAGAGCCCCTCAAGCAGTGAAGAGACTCTGGCTCAAAACAGACGAGGCAGGAGAGCGATGAGACACCTGATGTTCCTCTGTGGTCACTAGGCAGGCAACCCCTGCCACAGGCTAGCTTATGGGATACCACAGCACACACTTACATGATGGATGGATGTACATGCACACACACACACAAGCAAAAAAGAAAAGCATGTCAGAAAAGAGGAGAGTTGCTAAAGTCCCGTGGTGGAGTGCATTTCTAGTCTTACCTTAAGTGTGATCTTGAGGTTCTCTTGTTTTCCCATGAGGCAGTATGGGATATGGAACACAGAGAAGAAGCTAGACTTTTTCCATAGAGGAAAGATGAGGAGCAGACAGATATTTTATATTCATTCCAGAAGAGTTTATGAGAAGCATACACTGCTTGAAGATTTTCAAACTGGGGCTGGAAAAGGCTCAGCAGTTAAGGTGCTTGCTTGCAAAGCCTAATGACCCTGGTTCAATTCCCCAGTAACCACTCAAAGCCAGATGCAAAGTGGCACATGCATCTGGAGTTCATCTGCAGCGGCTAGAGACCCTGATGTGCCCATTCTCTCCCTCCCTCCCTCTCTCTCTTTTCTATTTCTCTCTGCTTACAAATAAATGTATTTTTGAAAGAGAATCTCAAGCTAACTGAAGGCTGCCTTGCACCCCGCTAGGTTCGTGCCTTCCTTCCTGCGCCTGGCCTCCTGGAACGTCATCATGTTCCTGTGCTTCGAGCAGCTCAAGCGGGAGCTGATGAAGTCAAGGCAGACCGTGGACTGCACCACATAAGCTGCCTGAGGAAAGGACGGGATCCCTAATAAAGACCATTCAAACCAACAACAACTCCACTCCCTTTATTCACCCACCAAGATACGAGAAATTCAGATAGAGAGTTTTGAACTTTTTTTTAAAAGAAGGAAATCTAACACTTATGCATAATTTTTATACTCACTGACTTAAGATGGGAAAATACGAAACATTCGCTCAGTACAGACCTGGAAATATAATGAGCACATACGTCACTGCGTGGTCGGTCATGGATGGGGGGTTGGTAATGACAATATGGAGAACTTCCCACCAGTTTGACGCAAACTGATAGAAATCACAAACTAAGCCAAATGCATTTTACATTGGTAAATACTTATAACTGAAGTTCTCAAAGAAGATACTACTGTTACCCAACCACAGATGTCACTTAATATATTCAATAAAGTGTTCCCAATACCTTCTACAATATCTTCTGGAATTTAGGAGTGGGGCTCAGCTAGAATGCAAAACTGTCCAGTAGCAAGTGAAGGTCCTTGGGATAGGTACAAACTGACTCCAGCTGTTAATCTAGATGATTCCAGTTCATATTCAGGACATCTATAACATCTTGTAACCTTATGCATTGGGCATTGCAGGTGTCAGTCACAGTATCTGTCAGATGAACATGAAACTTCATGGGCTGCAGTGTGGTGAACATTGAGGCTGAGTGGAGAAGAGAGGACGAGTTTTCTAGAGAGTAAAGCCAAGCATGAGGATCAGAGGCAGGAGGACCTGGAAGTCAAGGATCCTCCTACTTCTGTTTTATTGTTTCATTTATTTTTTTATTTTAGTTTTTCAAGGTAGGGTCTCGCTCTAGCCCATGTTGACCTGGAATTCACTCTGTAGTCCCAGGCTGGCCTTGAACTCGTGATCCTCCTACCTCTGCCTCCACACCCGACTCCAGTTCTGCTTTGCCCCCCCCCCCACGCTTCTGTTTCCCTTTGGCTCTGTGCAGAGAGAAATCATGGGAAGGCCAAAAGCAGTTTTTCTTTTTTTAAATATATTTTATTTACTCATTTCCAGAGAGAGAGAGAGAGAGAGAGAGAGAGAGAGAGAGAGAGAGAGAGAGAGAGAGAGAGAGAGAGAGAGAGAGAGAGAGAGTGCACCAGGGTCACCACCTTGTGGGTCTGGCTTATGTGGGTCCTGGGGAACTGAACCTGGGACCTTAGGCACTGAAGGCAAGTGCCTTAACCGCTGAGCCATCTCTCCAGCCCAAAAAAGCAGTTTTTCACGTGCTGGTCTTTGATAGCTTCTACACCCTTCCATGTTTGACAGCATAGAGTGGTGGAGGCAGGTGGGAGCAGCAGGTGGCGCCCCTTACTGTGGGTCTCTAGGAATGTTCCAGCAGTTCTTCTGTGGGCCTAGGAAGTGGGTTCTTCAGTCCTTGGCTGGCCTGGGTATCAGGACTCCTCAGCCCTAGACAGCAGCTGGTGTTTCAGCCTTGGCCTGGGCTGTCTGAGAGTCCTGACCCTCAGCTTAGCCTCAGCTGTCTCTGCCATTGTCACTCTGCGTTTCCAGCTCAGGGAGACACTGAAGATAGGCAAGATATGACGACTTGAGGCCTGGAGAGATTGCTCAGTGGTTAAAAGCACTTAGTACTAAAGTGTGAGGGCCTCTCTGGCCAGAGACCACCAAGTTCAACTCCCCAGAACCCACATAAAAAGCTGGGCTTGGCCACACACGCTTGCACACCTCAGTGTTGGGGGCAGGGACTGGAGAATCACTGGGCTCACTGATAATCAGCAGCTTTGGATTGAGGGACAGACCCCATCTCAAGGAGACATGCGCATTTGTGACTGATGAGATGATTCCCTGACATTCCCATGCATGCATACGGGGTGCACATCTGCACACACGTGTACACACCACACACCATACACAACACACACACACACACACACACACACACACACACACACACACACACACACACAAGAGAAGCCTTTTGTCAGACTTACGAGCAGCTTTATGGTCAGAGAAGGGCTGTTTGAACCAATCACAGTGCACTTCAGATGCAAGCAAATGGAGATGAAATGCCATCAAGGGGTCAAATCTCAGTCACACAGTGGCATTGTGCTTAATTAAGACGGAAGAACCTTTATGCGCTGACCTCACAGATCTCAGTCCCCCACTCCTTGCCAGGGTGTCTGGGAATCCCACAAGCTGCAAATCCTTGACTCCAGGTGGGATTCTGAAGGAATCTGAGGCAAACCCCACAGCATCTCCTGTTTCTTTCAAGAATAAGGAAGAAACATAGTTTCCCATCTTGCCTGAGACTCTGGTCCTGCTGCAGCTCTAGAAAATGGAGGGAAGTTGCCCATTCTTGGTTTACAGAAAAGTCAGAGAATAACATTGTATGCAGATTCACCACATAGATACGCACGCCTGTTAGCTAACTTACCTATTTTTGAGCTTAATATAAATTGAATAAGCTAATGTAGCATTTTGGCCAATAGTATATGCTTAGGAGCCACCTGTTTCCTATATAGTTCAAGTTCATACATAATCTGTGCTATATAGTATTCTATTCTATGACTACAGGAATTTAGCTCGCCTATGTTTGGTAGGCATTTGGGCTCTTATGCTATGAACAGGACTTCTTGCTACATTAGATTCATTTCTGATTTCTGCTGCAAAAAATTATCACCAAGTACGTGTCTTAGGACAATCGAAATTTGTTATCTGAAATGTACAATGAAGTGGTATAGACGTGCTACTCTGCAGGTTCCAGAGGGCAACACACTGTCCTCTTGACCCAAGGCTGCTGGCATTCCTTCACACATAGCCAATCACTACCTCTCGTCCCATCACCTCCCGCAGTCACATTGCCCTCTGCCTCAGCCCCCCCAACCTCTTTTTAAGAAGCCACCTCCAACCTTTAACTCCTGTGGTGGTTTGGATCAGATGTGCTTCCAAGCCCCATGTGTTCTGAATGCTTGGTCCCCAGCTGATGGCGATTTGGGAGATGAGGCCTTGCTGGAGGAGGGGTGTTATTGGGGGTGGGCTTAGGGGTGTTATAGCCAGCTCCCCTTAACAGAACTGGGCTCACTCTTGTGCTGCTGGTTTTCCACCTTCTGTGGCAGAGGTGATGGTCAGCGACGCTTTCCCTGTAAAAACTTCCAATCGGCTGCTTTTGGCTGGGTGCTTTGTCCCAGCAAGGACTAGAACAACCCCTCTCCTGATTCACTCTCACCATCTGACACCACACATTCACCAGGTCATCGTTGGGAGGTTTTTATTCAGTGTCATAGTCAACTTTCTTTTTGCTGCAGAAAAGAACCCAACCAAAAGCTGCCTGTGGAGGAAAGGGTTTAGTTTGGCTTACAGACTAGAGGGGAAACTCCATGATGGCAGGGAAAATGATGGCATGAGCAGATGGGTGGACATCTCCTCCTGGCCAACATCAGGTGGACAACAGCAGCAGGAGAGTGTGCCCAACACTGGCAAGGGGAAGCTGCCTAGAACCCCCATAACCCAACAATAGAACAAGGTTCCAATTCCAAAACTGCCATCAGCTGGGGATGGAGCATTCAGAACACATTCATTTGTGGGGGACACGCGGATCAAACCACCACAGCCAGCTAATACATGTATGTCCTGGTGTTTGCTCACCTCTTACACAGGGAACTATCTAGGGTTTTTTCCTAGATGTGAAAAACTGGATTATTGTTTGCAGCAGTCACGTTCTTGTTGCCAGGACGAATCACCCGACCAAAAGCAGCGCATGGAAGGGGTTACTTAGGCTTACAGGGGAAGCTTCCTCGTGGTGGCAGAGCAGAGGCTGGGCATTGCAGCAGGCACGACAGCTGGAAGGTAGCAAAAGTGATCGGGCTCCGGCAGGGGAGCTTGGGCTGTGACACCCCAAGGCCTGGCCCACGTGACACAGCTCCTCCAGCAAGGCTCCAGCTCCCAAACTGCCACCAAGTAGGGAATGAATATAAGGGCTAATCACCTACACATGAGGTTATGGGGGAGGACATTCTATATTCATCTCTTTCCTCCACCTGGACCAGACACCTACTTGTCCTAGGTTTGGCTGTGGTACCGGAAGTGACACAAGAGAATGTTTAAACACATGTGTATAATAGATCAATATGAAGAGAAAATATTGTTTTAATTTTGGGGCCACATGTGCATGTGTTTGCAGATGTGCATGTGCTTGCAGATGTGCATGCCCAGGGCACATGTATGTGGAGAAGAGGGGCCCTCTCTACCGCCTTCATTCTTGACATTTTCTTTTTTTCAGCCTGGATTCGTCTCATCAGTTTATCATTATTAGTTTTCACAAAGAACAACTTTTTACCTCTGCTGACCCTGATATGCTAACAAGCATATTCCACGTGATTAAGTTCTTCGTTCTTTCTCTCCATCAAATCCCTTGCTTTGTCCTCAGTTTTCATCCTTTCTATCTTGTGACGCATGTATCTATACCCAGAATGAACTGTAACAGGCACTTCCTGTCTTCTAATTAGTATTAACCCTAACTGGTACTTAGTCTTATCTAGAGAGCGTCTATAAAAACAATTGATAATTTCAAAATGAGTTATATCTACCCAAGCACACACTGGACTGCTATGCAGTTAGACAACAAAGTAAGCATGAATTAATATGAAAATGCAACCACTATACACCATAAAGTCCAGAACAAACATACAGTACGCTATGAATCCCCCTTGCCCTGTGAAGGGGTGGAGTGAGGTGGGGCGAAATGGTGGATTCTTTTAAAATAAAGCAAAATTTCAGTCTTATAGCCTCATTTTCTCATCCAGAAACATCTTAAGTAGGCAATTAGCATGAGTTCCAAAGTCATAAAAGTTTTAAAAGTCTGCACATGCTACCCAGCTCTGGCTCACATCAGGGATGGAGGGCAGGAAGCCATGGTTACCACCAAATGTGTTTTTATTGGCTCACTTAACATCACAAAGAAAATGACATTACATTTCACATGATCGCTCTTACTTAGAACTCAAATGCTTTATGCAAAGTAGACAAAAATGAAGTTTCCAACTGGTACTTTTTCCTCCAGGGAACACTACCGCTTAAGTATTTCATCAGTAGTTTAACAAAAACATAGTCTACCAAAGTAACAGTGACTACATTTTACACTACATTTAAAATTTTTCTCATTGAAGCCTGAAGACAGGAAAAACACACAAATCAACAAACTCAAGTCATGATTTCTCTCAGATCGTACCAATTCCATTAATCTGCACTTAAAAACTGCTTGGTGGAGAAGTTTATAAATATTAAGATGGAAATTAAGCTTTCGAGACTGAGCAAGTTAGGGTGGAGTAGGTGTCCTGAGAAATTTACTGATGATCTCTGTCATGACCAAGGACAGTCAACATCACTTCCTCTCTTGGACCACGAGCCCTGAGGCTCCGGAAGCAGGCACCCTTCACACTCGTGGGTGCTTTTTCTTTGAGTTCATCTTTAGCCAACTCCTACCTTACTGCATGTTGTCAAAGTGTACAAACGATCACAAACACTGGAGTAAGAAGGAAGAGTGCCTGCATTTTCACACAGAAAAGTACATACAAGTCCAAGTTGCTCTTAAAATAATAGAAAAAAATCAGGATGGGCATTTTAAGAAAAAGATCGTTTCCTAAGTCTCAAATGGTGCCAGCTTAAGACACTGTTTACAAAGAGTCTGGTCTAGGCCCGTGGATAGCCCTGATTTCTCCCATTTCTTTCGATTGTCGTTCACAACATATTTGAACTATAAAATGTTGTGGCTATATTTTTGTGGGCACAATCTCTTCAACCTGGCACACCCAAAAACTCATTTCCATGTTGATTTCACTGTTTTGATGCTAAAACTAACATATTTTCCTGCTATTCCAGTGCCTACTGATTGCTACATTGGCATTTTACTAGTTATACAGACTGGTAAGAGTCTATGGATAAATAAAACATCAGCAAATATGCTAAAAGGAAGAGAAGGTAGGAAGGCAGGAACAATGGTTCTTGGTATGTCTCAACAACAGTCAGGTAAGCAACTAGTGACAGCGCGCCCTGCAGACCATCAAATCTGTGACGTTGTTGGTGGCTCCTCGTCAGTTCACTACAGAATTATCAGAGGTGGATTTAAAGAATATAACATTGAGCAAACTTTATAATGAGGATTATCTTCTCTCTAGACTGGGTAGAACTCAATTACTTATAACTTTCACTTCCCACAGAATGCTTGCATTCTTTTTATTAAATATACTGGTAAAAGTTTAATTAAATTGGTTCAAGATCTTAGCTGCTGAAAGATCAAAATACAAAGTTAAGTATTTTTAACACAAAAAATAAAGACTATAATAAAGAATAGCTTTCCATGAAATTGTTATCCTAGTACAAAGAACACTTGATCCCTGCTAGGATTTTGCTACACATTAGTTGGATAATAAGAATTAAAAAAAAACTATATGAATATATTCCCAGGGTTAATCAATTATTAAATTCCTATAATACTGCAAAGCTAGATTGTTACTAGTAGATTAAATGGACCAACTTTAAAATAGTGTTATCATACTGAGGACAAATCATCTGAACTCGTGCACTTTCATATCTGCGCCGTACAACACTGCGTCGTTATTCTCCAATCCGGCATTCTTTACCACTTTTCTCTTTGATAAGTTTGAAGAGAGAAGTTTGTCATCAGAAAGTACTGTCTTCCAATGTCTCACACTAGCCAGTTCTTAAAACATGTGAGATATATTTATACACACACCATAAGAGGTGCAAAATATCATCATGTTTTAGGTTAAATTATAATTCTGTCAATTAGTTTCCATAAAATTTAAGGAGAACTTATTAATTAGATGACTTTTCCTATCTCTAAGGTCTTTTAGTTTTGCTCTGAGAACAAATGTCTAGAACACACCAAAAAAAAAAAAAAACCTATCACATGACACACGTCATCACATATAATCCTTGAGGGGACTTGCTGCCCTCCTGAGATTGTGGAGAATAAAGCTTTACAGACTGCACAGTCATCCTCCTCAGGCTACGTAGCATCTCAGACTGTTCACACAGGTCCATACATCATTACCCAGGACCAGCACGGAGTCAAACAAACCAATAATGTTCAGTTGAGATTTTTAAAAAAAGCTTTAAGTCTTCTTGTGGAAATTTCAAAGACAGCTTTATCTTTAAAAAATGTTTTAGGAGTCAAGATTTTCTTAGCAAATACATCTCCTTTCATAAATAAACAGGCAGAGGTCCTCACAGCAAACACTGGGTCAGGTTCTTTTTTGTTCTTTAGTTAAAATATTTTTATTAATTTATGAGAGAGAGAGAGAGGAAGGGAAAGAGACACAGAGAGAGTAAGTATGGGCACATTAGGAACTCTAGTCCCTACAAACAAACTCCAGACACGTGTATCTGGCTTTAAGTGGGTACTGGAGAATTGAACCCAGGCTGTCAGGCTTTGCCATCTCTCCAGTCCTTGGGTTCTTTTCTATAGCTGAGGGAAAGCAAATACTGACCATGAATCAATGCTGTAGGCCTCTACATAACACTTTTAAAGTGTATTCTTTAAAACCAAAGGCTAGTCACCAATACTTTCATTCTCTTACGCTCAATAATCAGAGAAACCAAAGTGAGGCCATGATTCTTTGCCCTCTCTGACAAATCTACACTTTCCCAGCTACCCAGAGACAATCTGACAAGTGACTGAGAAGCACAGACAGCTTGCAGGTCTGCTCGGTGCTAATGACCTAGACATAAAAGAAGATCAAACAGGTGAAAAGCACCCATGTCTAAACTAAAACAACAATCTTGAAGAGCTTTGAACATGACACCAAGTTGAGAGTTACAAGACGTAAATGGAACTGACAACGGATATAAATACCTGATTCTGACTTCACACTAAGGGGCTAAGTCCTAAGTTCCAAACTGTAGTTCATGTGGCTCCAGAAGGGATCTTTGGAAGGATAAGGTACCTTTGGAAAACAGTGTATAAACCATTGTAAACATACACTGATTGTCCATTAGCATTCTTAAATAGAATTTCTGAAGTATTTTTGTAGGAAATTATATATAAGAGTGTAATTGATCAGATAATTTCTATTACAACATATAAATTCTGTTGTGTGTGCAAAATGTGGTAGAAATAGCAGATCCTATGGGTGATTACATTTTTAAAGTGAGTGCCACGTTGCAATCCATTAGGAGTCCTTTAATTTTTTCATGAAACTTCTCCCGGTACAGGTTGAAATACATGATGCTTTCCGGCTCTTCTTCAAACCAAAACTTGTCAAACTCACAGACAAGATAACCTGTAGTTAAAGGAAAAATATGCAGCCTCAGGAATAATATTACATCAAACCATTTTTAGAAAATATATATCAATCCTTTAAATTCCATATAAAATATAATAATCAGGAATCATACATCAATACATCTCATTTTTATAAAGTATACATTCATCTTTAAATTCCATATTAAATACAATAATCAGGAACCACCTTAAAATGATTAGGGAGCACAAAACTTTATAAGAAATAACAGCAATTCCAATAAAATAATGAACATTTATTTTGTCTCAAAAATCATTAAATTCCTCATACTTCATGCAAGAGACCCCTTGAGAAGAGGAAAGGAGTTATTCATGGAGGTGCCTGATCACAAAGTAAAATGAGGAGAAAATGCTACACGAGGAGGAAGACCAGGGTGGCCGATTTCAACTTCATTTCTAAATTTGATTAGTTGCTTCTTTTTTTTTTTTCCCCAACAAACTATCAGTACTTTCTCTCTTTAAAAAGAATAAAATGGGCTGAAGAGATGGCCCAGCAGTTAAAGGCACTTGCTTGCAAAACCTGATGGCTTGGGTTTGGTTCCCCAGAACCCACATAAAACCAGATACACTAAGTGGCACATGTGTCTGGAGTTCGTTGGCAGTGGCAGAAAGCCCTAGCACACCCATACTCATACTCTGTCTTCCTCTTTCTGTCTCTCTCTAAAATACATAATTTTTTTAAATAATAAAGAATAAATCAACTCTAACAGGCTTGTTATTTCATCTTCAAAATAAAGCGTATTTCATAAAATTGGGCATATATGATGAATTCAAATGTTTAATTAATTACTAGACATAGGGACTGAGCACCTAGGACCTCATGAACCCTAGACCAGTACTGTTACTGAACTATACCCCTGGCTCAAATGCACTCATTTATTTATTTCTGTGGTCCTGGTGACTAAAGCCAGTCTCATGCATGCTAGGCAAGTGCTCCATCACTGAGCTGTATCCTAGCACCAAGGCAAATTTAAAGCTGACCCCATGGCCTATTCTGTGTTCTATTAGTTTCCAGAGCACCTCCACAGTGTGTCTGTGCTCACTCACCACAGGCCACGGTGTAGTGATGATCCTATGTTCTAGTGTTTACTATGGACACTGTGCTCACTCAGGAGCCCTTCTCACTGCTTTTCAATCAATTCTTTGTTTGAAAGACAGGAGCTCATTGGATACTTGAGGCTGAAATCTGACTCATGATCCACCTGCTCTAGCTCCCAGGTGCTGGGACCACAGCTGGAAAGGAAGGACCAGGAAAGGCAGGAGGACACTGCAACAAGGACAGCGGGGTGAGGCAGGGAAGCTCCTCTAGGGAGCACCATAAGGCTGATCACCTGTCCTCCACCAAAGCCCTGGAGTAGTGACCTGTATCTTGTATGGCCACACCACAGGACCCTTCATCATGACCCCAAAAGAAAAATTGATCTAGACCCAAGGCTGGGGCTAAAGAAAGGTAAGGCTGGTCAGAACCGGGACATCCGGGTCTTGTTAGTACACAGTCCCACTGCCAACTGGGAAACAAAAGGCCAGAGGGAGAGGTGAGCCAAGTGAACTTAGGAGGCAGTGGACAGCTAGAGAAGACCCAGTGATTATGGTACTAGAGAGGTGGGGTGACATTTTAAGCAGGAAGATGTGGCCACCGATGTCCACTGATGAAAGGACCAAACAGAAGCTGTAACAACTGTATTTGGCACCCAATAATGCTGACAAAAATCAGGTTTACTAGAGTGGTGGACTGACATGAAAATTGGAAGTGAGCAAGTGAAACCACACAACGTGTGTGTGTGTGTAGGGAGGCTACAGGTTGACATGGATGTCTTCCTTAGCTGCTTTCCACCTTATTTATTGTGAAACAAGGTCTCTCACTGAATCCAGAGACCAGAGCCCACAGATTCAGCTAGTAGCTAGCCAGCTTGCCCCAGAGATATGTGTCCAGCTCTCAAATGCTGGGATTATAGGGTAACCAGCATGCCCACATATGCTGAGGGCTTGAGTTCTGGTTCCACTTTACCAATGGAGCTATCTCCCCACCCCCTCATTGTTCTATTTTTAATCAATGAATATAGAAAGTGATGTAGAAAATATTCTTAGGGACCCATTTCTCTAGATTTCCAGGATCTTAAACAATAAAATGATAAACATAAGTTTTATACGTAATATAAACACACACACACACACACACACACACACACACACACACACACAAAGATAGCTAGATAGCCTTTCTAACAGATTACAAATTCTTAGTAGGATCTAATATCACCCATTCTAAGACTCACAATAAAACTGGTGAAAGTGTTCCATTGTTGGTATTCCAGGGACAAAGTTGTAGAGATGGAACTTTAAAGCTTCGCTCTTCAGTAAGCTATAAGCCATCTCGGTGAGGTTGATTCCAACTATTGCATAAGAATACCTATGTCAGAAACACGACCAGTTACACCAGCTGGCCAAGCAGCTCATAAACTCAATAAAAACTGGGTAAGAAATTTGTGAAACGTTACTTTGTTTCATTTCTACAAAGTATTGACTATATGGTAAGATAAATCATGATCCAAACTGTTTTCTTAAGACGAATGATTTTCTGGATAAGAGTTAAAACATCAAAACAAAGCTCTGTTCACATGATATCTAAAACCAAAGCGAAAACTATATTCATATGGTCTTATTGATTTCTAAATTATACCTGATAACAGAGTGTTCTTCCCCATTATATGGATCATCTAGCATTATAATGTTTCTTCAAAGACTTCATGTCATCAGAATATAAAAATAATAGTCACACAAAGCTAATAACTTGACTTCAATTTGCACATTACTTTATACTTTTTTTTTTTTTTTTTTTTTTTTTTTTTGGTGTTTCAAAGTAGAGTCTTGCTCTAGCTCAGGCCAACCTGGAATTCACTATGTAGTCTCAAGGTGGCCTAGAACTCAAAGCAATCCTACCTACCTCTGCTTCCCCAGTGCTGGGATTGCATACCACCACACCTGGCTCACTTTATACTTTTTAAAAGCTACTTTTCATTTTCCTACTTAAATGCTATTTTGTATTCCTATCTCCAAATATTTCTTGAAAAAAGTTACATAAATTCTTTTAATCTCTATTTTATGAACTATTTTCATGCACTAAATTTTTTTTAAATATATAAAAATTTATTTATGGTCACATTTGCTTTAATGTAATTTATCACAGAATAGCCTTTATACGGTTGCTATTAATTACATTTAAGATATATACCTTGAAACACCTTCAAATCGTCTGGTCGTTTCAAATGCAAGACACTAATTTCTGTAATGTTGGCCCAGCTTACCCTAATTTTGGATGATTTGAGCGGGAGAGAATCTGGTGAGCTTCACTGGTATACTTTTCACTGAAATACCTAGAAACATTTCAAGAAAGATCGAATGGGCAGCTGTCACTCAAACTCAAGACGCCCAGATGTAACTGCTACCGTCAAAATTGACAGTCTGGTCTTGCCCCAGCTGTCCAATTTCTACTTCAAATCACTTCAGTGGCTCTACATGTTGCTGAGTCAAAACTGAATCCTAAGGAATCAGGCCTATCAAGTAAGAATCCAGGCTCCTGGCAAGCCTGTGTGTTCACAACGAAATTGCCTAAAGAGAGATTTCCTATCCAGTTAGAAAAAGAAAGGAAGAAACCCTCTAGAGCTCTTATTCTGAAATCTGCTTCTTCTACTTCTATGAAATATTCAAAGTGCACTTGCTAAGGCACCTGTTTATTTCTTCAACTACAACTCAAGTGTGTACTGGTCAATATATTCAGTGTGGTCAGAAAAAAAAATCAGTAACTTCCCTTTGACCATGACTCTTTACCCTGCAATAAACAAACCCCTATGTTGATGGCATAGTTAAAATACTGCCTGCCAATGGGACAGGAGAAATATAGTTATCTGTGTGTAGGATCACACATCCCTCTGTCTGGTTCACAGTAATGTAACCTTAGGTTCTCAATAGTAACCTAATTTAGCTCAATTTCAGAATTATTTTCACAGTAACAATTGCAATTACCCAGTGTAACTGTTACTTCCCATTCTTAACATTTTATAATCTGTAAATTCTGTAAACCAAACACTTTCATCTGTATATATGTGGATCCCCAGGAGAAGAAATTAACCTGCCAGCTTGTTTTCTAGAAGTTTTGGCTATCAATTGTGATTTCACTGTGTGTTTTTGGATTTCATGTGTGTACCCAATCATAAGTACTGAAAAAAAGGAAAAAGGAGAGCAAGTTGATACAAGTTCAGGAAAGTTGGGGATCCCTAACTGTTGTCATAAGTGGTGCAGAAGACTTGTGAAGCAAATGTATGGTTCTGTTTTCCCAGATGCAATCAGAAAGAAACAAGAGGAAGCAAAGAGTAAGGGAAGAGAACATACAATTCTTCAAGAGGCATCAGAAATGAGGGCAGAAAGAGAAAGCTTGAAGAAAGCACGTTGCTATGTAAGGAAATCACATACTACAGCAATTCAAATTTAGAAACAGCATGAACCAAGAAGTTAACCAGACTAGAAAAGTACATGTCATTCATTGGGTGAAGAAAAGAAAGCTTATTTTTACTTACACAAGGTTGATTAGTCCGAGTATGCCCATGCCTCTGAAGTCTGTTTTGGGGTCGTCACCCTGGAAACCAATGTCACCCCACTGCTTGGAGATCCTAGCCTTCAACTTTTTTGTGGGCATTAGAAGATTCCAAAGCTGCATAAACATGCCTCCATATTACAAATAAGTGACATTCCCAATTGACCACATTTTCCTTCTCATAGTTACGTAAGTAGTAACTGAACGCTTCCAATTCAACAATTTTTTACAGACCAATCAACAACGACTGTATTTACACAACTTTTCAATTACTTGAAAAAATGTAGCATGTTTATTGCGACTAAAAAGATTGTTAGATTGTTATAAAAACAGATTTTTAAATAAAATGCAGAAATCTAAAGCAATGGCATGAGTTTACTAATGAACACATATAAGCTGGAGTCAGGACTGCTTGCTGAGAACACAGGATTAGGTAATTGCTTCTGTGTGCTGCTTAAAGAGGTTCTGCTGCAATGGTGGTTGATCAGAGAACCCTAAAGAAGAAGCTAGTTCTGATGATGGGTTCAAGAAGAAATTATACTAACAATACACTAACCTATATAACTACCATTTTATAAATTTTTAGACTATTTTTGTTTTGTTTTTTTTTCTTGTTTTAATATTTTAAAAATGTCATTGCCTTCCGGTTTGACCATTTGGGAGATGGCATTTCTGTCTTTCTGTGAATTCTAGAAACTTAACATGTTGAATAAGCTCTGCGTGGTGGCGCACGCCTTTAATCCCAGCACTCGGGAGGCAGAGGTAGGAGGACTGTCATGAGTTCAAGGCCACCCTGAGACTACATAGTGAATCTGTCAGCCTGGACCCTACCTCGAAAAACAAAAAAAACCAACAACAACAACAACAAAAAAGCAGCTTTCTCCACTGGCTACCATCACACAGCAGAGAGGGAGGGTCTCAAGAGCCTGTCTTGTTTTTGTTTTTTTTAAGGTAGGGTCTCACTCTAGCCCAGGCTGACCTGGAATTCACTATGTAGTCTCAGGCTGGACTTGAACTCACAGCGATCCTCCTACCTCTGCCTCCTGAGTGCTGGGATTAAAGGTGTGCACCACCATACCGGCTTTTTAGTTTTTTAAAAACAGCAATAATATTTGGTTTTAACTAGACATACTGGTTAATACTGAGGATTTAAGAAGAGCTGTAAAATATTAAACACCAACAAACTAGTCAGTAAAAAATAGTGAAGAAAACTCAGGCCATTTCCAAGATTCAGGATCACAAGTCACTTAAACTAACAGACAGTGATTGAAAAAAAAAACCGTGAAAATTGAAAAAACAGAAATACTTGCATTTTCCATACTTGATTACAATTTCAGGCACTGTTGAGTAAAGGACTCCTAATGAAAGATGTATGCTGTCACCTAAAATTAAATGTGAAGACTCATTGCCTTCCTTTCCAATAGGAACTAGGCTGGATTTCATCTTACCAGCATTCTGAGGAGCAGCACATGAAAACTGGTGATGTTGGCATCTCCCCAGGAATTCAGAAAGGAGTATGGTTATGCCCACAATAAGGCATGGGATATGGGCCTGGAGAAATGGCTCAGTGGTGAAAGGCCCTTGCTTGTAAAGCATGACAACCCAAGTTCAATTCCCCAGTAGCCACCAAAAGCTATTGCAGATGAATTACTTCCTGCCACTGAAAATGAACTCCAAACACATGCGTTACTTTGTGCATCTGGCTTTGCATGGGTATTGGGGAATCGAACCTAAGCTTGCAGGCTTTGCAAGCAAGAGCCATCTACTCATACCTGTTATGTTAAAGTACGATTTGAATAGAAGAAAATGGGCAGGAAACAGTTCCTGTCCTGGCCCTTCCTAGTACCTAAAGCTAATCACTTCATCTCCTTTGGGCCTCAGAATCCTCATTCTCCAAATTGAGAGTACACTAGACAATCAGTCAAGTTTCTCCAGGCTTCCAACTTTTAATTTTTGTGCTCCTTACCTTTCACATATTTATACCTCAGAAATAAAAAAAAAAAAAAAAGAAAAGTTCTAAGTAATTTTCTTTATTACTTCCTTATGTTTAAATCTATGGTGGCATTATTTGGTAACTAATGTTCATAAGCCCAAAAAATGTGGCAAAATAATACCAATTTGTCAATGGACATCTATTTTCACGATTTTAGAGTTGATGAAAAATACCCAATTTATGAGAGCAACTTAGAAAAAACATAGGAAGAAACCTGAGGCTTTTGAACCTACACATTTTGGTTGAAAATATCTCCCTTTATGAATTTACAATTTATTTCAGAATTTAAAGCATTACAATAAACCATGAACGTATTTTAATAATACTTAATCAGATAAAAGTTGTTGACTAAAAATCGTTACATATCCATGAAATCTAACTTAAGTTCTCCAGGGGAAAGTGGAAGTATAAATAACCCTCTTGAATCTGCACAGCCTTTCTTCAACTGAAGCTGATTAACTTTTGTAGTACTCAACAACATGGAATAGTGTGACGACTTACCTTAAGAAGCAGTTTTTCATGGTGAGCATTATCTGAATCATATGGTCTTTTCCTCACATTTTCGACATCCAGGTAGAGCTGTTTATAACCGGTTATCTGAAGTAGGCAGGTCCGCATGCAGATTTTAAAACTGAAAATGACAAAATTTCTTGTTCAAATCATTCTTCTCATCACTGAAAGCAATGCCTCCTATAGCTTATGGTCCATATGTCTATTTAGAAAGTGTTTCCTGGCTTTGAATTGGATATAAGAAGCACCAATAGCCCCCTCACTCACCAGACACTGTGCAAAGGATGAGCAAGGCCTCCAGAGAGGGCAAGGCATGGGAGGAATGGAAAAATTTGCCATTTGTGGTGATATGAATATGAAATATCCCCCATAGGCTCATGTGTTTGTGATTAAGCTACATACTTGATTTCTAGCTGGTGGTAATTTGGGAAGTGGAGCCTTGTTGGAGAAGGTGTGTTACTAGGGGCTGGACCTTGAGGTTTGGCAATCAAGCCATACTACGTGTCTGTCTGCTAGCTAGCTCCATCTTACTGCTTCCTTGCAACTGCTGTGTCAAGATGTGATGCCAGCCTTTGCTCTGCCATGCCATGAAGATTCCCCTCACGGCTGGAAGCTGAAATAAACCCTTTCCTTCCATATGCCACTTCTGGTTGGGTGTTTGGTCTCAGCAACAAGAAGATACACCATTGTAAGAACTTGGTCTCTTGGCGTGTTTTCTCTGAGCAACCCAACACATTCCTACATCGTTACTGCCACACATCACCAGCATATCTGATTTTCCAGGAATATATATAATAAATAACTTGAGAGGTTATCTCAGTTTCCCCAAATACAACAGCTTATCATTCTTGAACAAACCCTTTTTATCTAAAGAGTCTAAATCCATTAATGACATCGCTAACCAAGAGTTTCCCAAGCTGAAACCCTCCAAATTCCTAATCCAACCCACCAACATATCAAAAGGTCCCCAAGCCCTTATCTTCTCTCTGAAATGTCCCTCAAAGCAACTATTTCCCCTGCTGTAGTTATGGCTTTGCAATTTTGAACTGAATGGCACCCTTTGAAACTGCTCCAATCATTATTTGTCCACCAGCCTTCCTCAACCCAGATCTACCCTCTTGTTCCTGAAACAGTATCTGATAGTGTGGCTTGTTTACTTCAGAAACAGAAGACCTCTGATTCCCCAGCGCACACATGGGCCCTCAGAGCACCTATCCAGCATGCAGAGCACTGGGAACATGTTGGCACCAAGCTCCATGAGGACCAAACACACACCTGACTCACTGGAGACCTTGCTGGAAGAGGACACAGAAACTGAAATTTGAAGGACAGGAAGACACCACTGTCAAAGTGACTTAATCTTGGGAGAGTAATGACACGCCCTTATGAAGGAGGCAGATAGAGTACTAATAACAGTACTGACTGGGTGGGGGACCTAGCAACACAGGTTTTATAGCCCCTCGACTATTACCAGCACTTATGGACCTCACAACTCATCGAAGGACCGGAGGTGGTAGATGTAGATGATGTCACAAGCCTTCCCCTACAGTGCGACAACTACGCATGCGCTCCACACTTCAGGCTACAGATGACAAGGCACAGAGGAAAGCAGCACACCTGGTGTCCTTCTCGGGGCTGATGCTCTTCTCCTTCATTATGTCCTCCACACACCGGTCCACTTCACTCTCAGCAATCCGCGTGGCTTTCTGCAAAACCTATTTGTTGGGACAAAGCTGAGTGAGAAACTCCTGATGGCTGAAAAAAGAAGCGTTGAGACATTTGACTGCCTTTGTAAAACATTAAATTGCAAGTGGAAGCACTTGCTTCTGATTTCTCCTAGAGCTAAAAACATATTCATATTTTCTGATTTTTAGTAAAATAAAACAAGAGTAGTTTAAAGTGATTTTTCTTTCACCATTCCAATACTGCTATTGCTATGCCCTGATACGCTGTTATTCTTGCTCCATTTACCAGACAGAGTCTCTGCTTTCCTCACTGAACTGCTTTGACACTCCTTTTAAAAATTATGTAATCTTGGGGTTGGGGACATGCCTTAGTGGGTAGGAGTGCTTGCCATGCAAGCATGAGGGCATGAGTTCAATCCCCAACACCCCTTTAAGAGGCTGGGTGTAGCTGTCCATGGCTAGAACCCTAGTCCTGTGTGAGGTGGAGACAGGGACTCACTAGGGCTGGCTGGTCAGCCAGTCTGGCCCAAACCAGCAGCTTGGCCAGAGACTGTCTCAAGGAAACAATGCAGAAGAGAGACAGAGGAGGATACGTGATATCCTTTGGCCTTCACAAGCATGTGCACAGGATAAGTACGTGCACACACATACTGCACACACACCTCCACACATTATACACACACATGCCACAAATACTACATGCGCACACACACACAAAACTTCTGTAATTTTTTTCCTGTCGTTGTCTAGGTTTTCTCCTCACTTGACTGAAAGAGGGTTACTGATATTGGTACTCATCCTAAATAATCAATTTCTGAGCCTGCTGGGAATGTCTGTTTATTCTTTCTTTGATTTTTGTCTCATTTGTACAATAGCCCTCTCACTATGGGCTTAGTTTTTCCTCTTGAAGTTTCTAAAGGTACAAACACAGATCATGGGTTTGGTCCTTTAAAAACTGATCTGGGGCTGCACAGATGGCTCAGAGGTTAAGGTACTGGCCTGCAAAGCCTAACGACTAAGGTTCGATTTCCCAGTACCCACATAAAGCCAGATGTACAAAGTGGCACATGCATCTGGAATTTGTCTGCAGTGCCTAGAGGCCCCGGTAAGCCCATTCTCTCTGTCTCCTTTCTATCTCTCTCTGCTTGCAAATAAATAAATAAATAATTTTTAATATTTTTTTTTAAATCAGGATTTGAACCCAGAGTTTTTCATGCAATGAAATGCAGATATAGTTAACAGAAGCAACACAAGATCAGAATTAGATTTTCTCTGTGAAGTAAAAAAATATGCAAGACACACAAAAATCATATGTTTAAAATGATAAGGATTTCTCTATGTACCAACAAATTTGCATCAGATTTAAAGCATTAAGAGAGCAAAGCACCTTTGGTTTAATGCAGTCTTCATTCATTTTTAATCATTCTCTTTGTCTACTGGACAAAACATTGTTAGAAATTTATGCTTTTTAAAAATATTATTTATTTGAGGAGAGAGAGGAAGAATGGTATGGGCACATCAGGACCTCTTGACACTGTGAATAAACTCCAGATGCATGCTCCACATTGTGCATATGGCTTCACATGGGTACTGGGGAATCGAATCTGGGTCAGCAGGCTGTACAAGCAAGTGCCTTTAATGGCTGAGCTATTTCTCCAGTCCCAAAAATTTATACTTTTTAATTATGTCTTCATAAGAATACCATCTAATGCTTAAATATTAAGAGAGATCTTTAAAAAGCTAGCAAATATGGTAAAAGTAAGTATCATTTTTCATTAACTGAAAAGCTACTAAATCCCCTCAAAGACTCCAGGCCCCATTTGTTTCTTCCTTTTCTGAACTCCCATTTATGATTACATTCACAGCACCAGACTTGATTCTTTATTGATTGTTATAATCAGTAGCAATCATTCCTTCCTTTGTCTATATGAAAGACCCTGGTGGAATGTGAATATATGGTAGCCATCCAAATTCTTGGTCAAATCTGACCAACTACTCATTTTGTGTGTGTGTGTGTGTGTGTGTGTGTATACATGAGGGGCTTCTAAGTTCTTTTATTTGCATATGAATGAGAGAGAGAGAGAGAGAGAATATGAATGCAATGGAGCCTCTTGCCACTAAAAACAAATGCTAGTCCAGCTTTATGTGGGTGGCTAGAGAATTGAACCCTAGATGTCAGGCTTTGAAAACAAATTCTTTTTGGTTTATTTTTTGAGGTAGGGTCTCACTCTAGCCTAGATTGACCTGGACCTCACTCTGAAGTCCTAGGCTGGCCTTGAACTCACAGCAATTCTCCTGCCTCTGCCTCCAAATGCTGGGATTAAAGGCATGCACCATCAGCACTTTTAATTGCTGAGCCATCTCCTCAGCCCCATGTGAAGTTCCTAAAAGTCAAATCTTATGTTCTGTCTTACTTTTGCTTAGTCAATAGAATGTGACCTCACATGAAGTCTCATCAATAAAGTCTGAGACCAGGAATGCTGCTACAATCAATTGAATGTAGTTACACTGCCGGTTACAGAGATGGAAGGATGGACTCCCCATCTCAGCACTGCTCCACATGAGGGAACAGATGAAATTCTAGACTCATCTGGAGAAAGGAGATTTTCATTTACCACGTTATCCTTTTATGCTTCCTTTTATGCTTCATGTTTACTGCATTCCAGACACTGTTCTAGTTACTAGGGACACATTAGTAAACAATAAAATCACTGTGTTTTATCTTTTTTTTTTTTTCTTTTGAGGAGAGAATGGCAAACTTAAAGAGAAAAAGATGGTGACATGCTGAGGGAGAGAGGAGAGTGCTGAAAGATGAGAGTACTCAGAGCCCATGGAGGTAATGACAATAAAATCCTGAAGATGGCTCACTGGATACAGAGCTGGCACTCAAATTGGAGTACCAGAGTTCAATCTCCATGCCCTAGGTGACAAGCGAGATGCTGAGGTGGCCTTCTGTAACCCAGCATGCTGGTGATGATGGTGAAATGGGAGGCAGAGACAGAACTTGCCAGAAGCTCGATGCAAGCCTGGGAAGCAATAGCAAAATGAGAAATCCTGCCTCCCTAAATAAGGCAAACAGTTGAGGACCAGCCAGAAAGTGGTCCTCTGACCACTGTCCACACTGTGGTATGCATACACAAAGACATAGTGTACACACACATACAGATAAATCACTGTTGAACCTGTGGGTAAAGTGCACTGAACTTGAGTGGGAGACAGAGCCTTGTGGCAGAATGAAAGGAACACAAAGTCTCAGGCAGGGTGCCGTGCTGATGTTTGGACAAGAAGCTGCACAGGAAGATGGCGGCCAAGGAAGCCAAGAACAGAGGTAGTGAGCAATGAGAGGCCAGGTGCAAGCTCTGGGGGACAGTTGGACAGGTATCAGAGAATTTGAAGGTGGCAGCTGGGGTCTACGATGCAGGGTAAAGGGCTCAGTTGGTTTTCCTCTCTGTGAGTTCAAGACTACAAGAACATGTTTCGTAGGACAATCATCTTCAAATGCAGTACTCAAACAATTGCTCATGTATGGCATTATGAATACAATTTGCATCAGGTCAGTTTGGAATACAGAAATAGTTTCCTACAGAAACAAGGTGAGGGCCACTATACTGCATAGCACCCTCCCCCCACCCCCAAAAGCATGAACAAACAGTCCTCAGAGCAGAGCCTGGACCTGCAGGGGTAGTATTACTTACTGGGTGTCAGGGCTAATCTCTACTGTGAACTTGACAGGATTTAACATCACCATGGAAACAAATCCCTTGGCATGTCTGTGAGAGGTTTCCTAGATTAGACTGAGGTAGAGATGACCCATCCTAAGTGTAGGCAGCAGCATCCAATGGGCTGGGGGTCCTGGTGTGTCTAAAAGCCGAGAGCTGGCTGAGCACCAGCTTTCACCTTAGACCTGCCTCAAACGCCCATCACCACAGCTTCCAGTCATGATGGACCGGGACCTGTAACTGGGAGATGAAATAAACCCTTCCTCTTTTAAACTCATCTTTGTCAGATATGTTATCCCAGCAACTAGGGAGGTAAGTAATACACCACTAATGCCTCACCTAGGCCCTAGAGGAGACAAAGGGGCACACCTGAACTCGGCATCAAGTCGACAAAGGGCCTTTCCAGCTGACTCAGACATCAGAACATGAAATGACACTACTTTGTGCTTCTCAGATTTCATAACACTTTGGTAGATAGCACATAGCGTGTTAGGACTTACTCTGGATCAAAGGAAAATGTGCCTAACCAAAAGAATGCTTGCTAACCAAAGTTGCTTGCTCTTCTCTCACAAAACCTACCCCAGAAACAAAGTCTCAGAGATTCTCCCCCAAGACCATTTTCCCCCAAAGACCTCAGCTATTGAAAAACACACACACAAAAAAAACTCAAAACATGTGCACATACCTTCTTTGTACATGAAACACAGACAGCATTTGAAAATAGTATTATTAGTTCTAAAGAGGATTATTTTAATCAAAGTTCTTTATAGCAAAGACAGTAGCAGGATAGTAGAAACAATGAATTTCTGAACTTGAAGCCTTCTTTGTAAAGAAAATAATATACTCAGATGTTCTAGTATTATCACCTGGATATGATCGTACCTTATTCTTAGAGTATGCCAAGGAATTTTCTGAAATTAAAAAACATAAGAGGAATGTTACCATTTAAATGCATTGCCTATTCAGGTCCACAAACAAATAGTAAAAATATCAAACCAATCATCAATTACTTTCAGCATCTGAGAAGACACAATTTATAGATGAACACAGCAAACATTTTAAAAATCTTACAGGACAGCCAGGCGTGGTGGCGCACACCTTTAATCCAAGCACTTGGGAGGCAGAGGTAGGAGGATTGTCTTGAGTTCAAAGCCACAGGGAGACTACATAGTGAATTCCAGGTCAGCCTGGACTAGAGCGAGACCCTTCCTCGAAAAATAAAAAAAAATCTTACAGGACAGAGAAGTAGGGATCATTAGTAACATCTCCACCAAACACACTACAACAAGACAAGCAGGTGATGCCAGCTAAGCTCTCCAGGGTATGCTGTGTCTATGCAGATCCCAAGGTGACCACAAAGTCTACAGCACTCTTCATCCTCAGCCTTCAGGAGAGGGTGGGGTGCTACCACGTGATCAGTAGAACCAAGAAGCCAAGACTTTAGATTCCCTGGTCAAATGGCCTCTCCATTCTTGGTTCTGTTTTAAGAATGGCGAGAATATTTTTACTTGACAATTTAAATAATTCCTCTGGCACAATTACTGTTCCTCTCCTTTTCCTCAGCAATTGTAAGAAAGATGCCTTTCTTTGCCACAAAGTAAAACCTAACACATGCCCTTCCCCCACACCATTAAACACCAACTAATAGCCTGCAGAGCTTTCTTATCAAGAGACACTTTGTTCTTTGAGCAAAGGTGAAACTCAAAAGAGGGGACAAGGGGCTGGAGAGATGATTCAGCAGTTAAGGCACTTGCCTACAAAGCCTAATGACCCAGGTTCTATTCCCCAGTACCCAAGTAAAGCCAGATGCAGAGGGTAGCACATGCATCTGGAGTTTGTTTGCAGCGGCTAAAGGCCCTGGTGCAGTCTGTCTTCTCTTTCTGTGTGCAAATAGGTAAAAAAAAAGATTTTTAAATAAAAATTAATAAATGATCAGACAATAATTGAAATCAGTCGCTAACTTGTAAGGAAACTAGAAAAACAAACTTCATCAGCGGCTTTGAGGCAGCTTCTGTCATTCCTCCTGCCTAGGTGCTGTCTAGGATGCACAGGTCCACTGCCATGACCCACTCCCCAACCTTAGAGGGCTTGATCTCTCCCGTCAAATCTCATTAGATCAAAGTGAAGTAGGAGCTCCCAGCATCCAGAGCTGCAGCACTTCCTGGGCTTTGCTGCCGGAAAAAAATGACTTTACACTGCATTTTTCACTATCTCTGTTCAAGATTGGATCCAGTTTTTTAAATTAAGCATTGAAAAATTGGCATTTTAGGGACATGAGAACAGTGTGTTTGGCAGACACGTAATGCACATGTGAGCCACATGTGTATCTTGAAAGCGTCCACAGCCACATTCAAGTAAAAGAAATAAATGAAATTAATTTTCCTATATCTCAACTCTGAAGATCCAGTACCATTACTCCTACAGATCATGAATGCAATTAAGGCATCTTTATACCTGCTCTTCATAGAAAAGCTCTAAAAGCCAATGTGTATTTTACAGAAAAAGCACATCTCAATTCCAACTAGTGCATTTCAAGTGCAATTTGTAAACTGAAAGAACATAGTAAACATTTAAAACCTTACAGTACAGAGAAGTAGGGATCATTAGTAACATCTCAACCTGTTGAGCTAATTTCTGACAGGTGGCCACTGCCTATGCTCTTGAACAATGCAGATTGTGAACCTAATAATCTTTCCCAGGGACCACAGAGGAGCTCGTAGCTGTGCTTTCCTAAGTAAGAGAAGGAAATGTGAAGTCCAATGAATTCACTAAGTAGTCTCAGGGTGGCCTCGGAACTCACAGCGATGCTCCTACCTCTGCCTCCTGAGCGTGATGGCCTTTTTTTTGAGGCAGGATCTCACTGTAGCCCACACCGAACTCAAACTCTTGGAAATCCTCCTACCTCAACCTGCCGAGTGCTGGCACCAAAGGAGGGAAAATGTACTAGACAACAATATTTTTTTTTCTTTAGCAAATAGGTGCAAATATAAAGAAATATGGATAAATTTAAGGATCTGGAAAAGCTCATTCTATGCATGGAATGATAGTTTCCTTTCTATATAAAGCAATCCAATATAAAGCTGAAAGGATTCAGATAGGCAGCAAAGCTTTTGAAAGTCCGTTTAAGTGACTGGCTCAGAACACAAGGGGAGTTCATCAGTACAGTGAGAAAGAATGTGATCAGGGTTGAACTTTCTTAACGTTACCTATTCTGTGTGTCCTCTGAGCACCCCCATAGGTATCAAAAATCCGCTGCAGTTCACACTTTCCAGTCATCTGTCGTAAAAGCCATTTCATCCAAAATCGAAAAAAGTGCCCATAGAAGAACTCCCACAAAGAAATAAACATTTTTTTCCTGGAAAATGAAATAAAAATATAGAAGACAAGCTTAATAACCTTAGAATAGAATTTTAAAACTGGAAAAAATAATTACGCTTATCTGACTCATCAAATCTCAAATTATGTTAAAATCTATTCATCCGATGTACCTGTTTGCAGCAGTGTTTAACCAGGCACCTAAGGAAACATCAGGTGTAACATATGCATCCTGGATTAATTAAATCATGTCTAGCCAAATAATTTATCACTTCTTAGCGCATGCGTGTCTTTAATCTCAGCACTTGGGAGGCAGAGGTAGGAGGATCACCATGAGTTCGAGACCACCCAGAGACTACAGAGTGAATGCCAGGTCAGCCTGGGCTAGTGTGAGACCCTACCTTACCTTGAAAAACAAATAGTACAAAAGGAAAAACAAAGACAAACAAAAAACAACCAATAATTTAGCCAAGCTATTTAATGGATTAAAAGAACAACGGAATGTCCCATATTTTTTGCCAGGCAAATTATATTTCATAGGTTGGTATCCTATTTCCCCTTTTCCACTGAGAACTGGAAATAAAGAGATCAGGAATAAGAGGATCACCCTTAGCATTCAAATATACCAAATCTGTTGGTTTGTCTGTCTGAAGGACTAGGGATTGTCTGCTACAGCTGACAAGAGCCAGCCAGCCAATAGAAACACCACAGATGGTTGACAGATCGGGGCGCACACGCCGCACACCCAGCAAGAACGCACCCAGCCCATTCATGCCGGAAGTGAAGGTGGAAATGAGTTTAAAAAACAAAACAAAGCGAACGCGGAGAGACACCTACACGCGACCACAGCGGACCTTAGGAGACGGGCGACGGCACGGCGCGACCCGCACGCACGGCGCGACCCGCACGCACCACCCCGGGCCCCGGGGAGGAGAGCCGACGCGAGCAGAGGAGGAGCCGGGCCGCCTCGGGGGTCCCCGCTGCAAACACCCGCACGCCGGCGGAAACGACGCGAGACGCCACCCGGAAGTCGGCCCGGGAGGAGGGAGGCCACGCCCTCCGGGGGGCTCGGCGAGCCCCGCCCCCAGCCCTCTTCTGATTGGTCGGCGCTCCGCCGCGGAAGGCGGAGGGAGCCTGCTGGGCTTCTGGGGACGCCGGGCCGTTTCCCGGGCAACGGAGGCACGTGGCCACGCCCACCGCCAGCGTGGCGTTTCCGGGGCCGTCCTCCAGGGCGCAGGCGCGGGGCGCTGTCACCTATTCTGGAGTCCTCCATGCCGGCTACCTGCATTGATCATAGCAACCCAGATTAAATACCAGTGTCCTTCGGGGTGTATGAATTCTGGATGTAGTGAGTATGTCCTGGGGAGGAAAATACTGTCCCCCAGTATTCATCAAAGATGGGCTCCAGGACCCTAGGTGACACCAAATCCCATGGATGTTCAAGTACCTGATATAAAATAATGTAGTATCTGCATAAAACTGATAAGACATTCTTCTCTACACAGCACCGAACTTAAAATCTCTCGTATCTAGCTATTGTATAATGCAATACCTAATGCAATGCAAAGACTATGTAAATAATTACAACTCCATGCTACCACCTAGCCTTAGACCTTCCCGAAAGGTCAAATAAGGATATCTGCCCCTTCGACTTAACCACTACTAATTTTCCCATAGTCGCTGACATGGTTAATGTTGCAGGTTGAAGAATGGTAAGAAAACGGTTTAGAATTATTAAATGTGCTGTAATGATGATGCCAAAAGCACCATAAGGCCAAAGGCAAGATGGAGGTGTGTAAACTGAAGGGTGAGACACGTGGCCAGAGTCACTGTGGAATGTTACAAGGGAAAAGCCCTGCTCCTGCTTTTACCTGAGAGCATAAGGAAAATGGCTGTGACAGTTCCTTGGCATCTCTTAGCTTAGAGCCAAACATCTTCAAGCAAATGTGCTCTTCACATAGCTTTAATGACCCGAACAAAATGGAAGGCCTGAGACTTGCTCCAATACTTCTTTTTAAGATGAAAATCAATTTTATTTAACAAGGATTGTCCTATCCACTTTTCTAAAGTTTTGATGGGCAATTTCCATTGTATTTATTGTTTAATAAACTATGATTATAATCCCCTCCCACAGCCCTTCCTTTCCCCCCTCTGAGTCCCCCCTCCATTGAATCCCTTCTTTCCATCTAGTCTTTATTCAATTTTGAGGTCATCATTCTTCCTTCTATTAAGCAGGTCTTGTGTAGGTAGTGTCAGCCACTGTGAGATCATGGATAAATATCAAGACCACTCTGTGTCTAGAAGACAGTATTGTAAGCACTCCTCCCCTTTCTCTGGATCCTTCATTCTTTCCACCACCCTTTCCACAATGGTCCCTGAGCTTGGGAAGGTGTGATAGAGATGTCTCAGTGCCTAACACTCTACTGTCACTTTTTCTCAGCACTACGGTGAGCTTTGAGTCAACCCAGTGGTCACCACCATCTGAAAAGAGAAGCTTTTCTAATCAAAAGTGAGAGTAGCATTAATATATGGGCATAAAAATTAGTGTTTTGAGGTCAGTTTGATGGGCATAATATATGCATTTAGTCAGACAATAATAGTAGTCTTTCCCACCCACCCCAACCCCCACCCCACCTAGAGCTAATGAACTCCTCAGAAATAGGCCTTTGAAGTAGGTTTCAGTACCAGGCATGAATTCCCTCAAGTAAATCCGGGCCTGCAGTCTAATCAAAAAGCAGTTGGTTTCCCCCATAACAGACGTGCCACCATTGCACCAGTTGGTACATTTGGCCTGGCTGGCCAGCCATGAAGCTTACAGGGTCCACTACTGGTTAAGACCATTAATGACCTTTCTTCCCCAAAGGCTATGTGCTGAAGAAGACTTTCCAGCATTCTCACAGCTAGTCAACAGAAAGTAGCCTTCCAGCTCAGCTCCAGACTGAATTCTCAGTAACTTGCAGCGCTAGTATGTGACATCTTCAGCAATAGGTTCTTACCATTGAGTTCTGGTGGGAAACCAAGAGCATTGGCAATAACCTGTAATGTTTTGGGGGCATCGGGGGCCTCCTTGTCCAACAACTTGCTGGAACTATTTTTTTATGATTTTTTTTATAAGTAAAGATCTCTGGCTTCCTGGCACAACATTATCCACCCCCACAGGACATTTTGCCCAAACTCTCTCTCTTTTTTTATCATATATATTATTAGATAGCAAAAAGGTAGGTTTCCATATGGCTGATTCATAACATCTCAAATTTTATTAGCCCTCCTCCCACTGCTCCCCCTTCACCCCCAGTATTCTGCCCCTTTACTTACATATGTCTTACACGCTTCCCACAAGCCCTCCCCTCTCCCCTTGACTCAAATTCTTCTTCATAGTGGGTGTCAGGCAGTGACAAGTTCTAGAAACCACAGGAAGTTCCAGCTTGTCTTAAGAAATAATAGAAGCATCCACCCCATACTGTACTAATAGTTTCTATTAATCCTGTGTGGCTCAGGAGAAAGAAGACTTTTATAGATAACATTTAACTATCATGACATACACAACATACTTTCCATGACTTAAATGTCTCTGTGCCAGACATTGAGCAAGGGGGTCCAGCAAGCTAAATGGGACTCTATTTCTGGGATGAATGATCCAAATGTTATCATAATTTCCCTCAGAGAAAAGTAGAGCATGATTTGCCCATAAAAGTGAAGAAATATAATGTGTGTTTATGGCCTTTCCCCAAGGATATCTTATCTCTTCAACTGTTTGCAACATTTCGATGATCACTACAAAAAAAAAAAATCAAGTTCATGTATCATGGTGATGATAACATTATGGCGATTTGCTCCCTGGAAAGAGAAACTCAGAAATATTTTAGAGTTGTCATAGCAATAACCAAATAGTTAATCAGTCCAGCTAAGACTCAGAGCCTACCCCAATCAGTGAAATATCTAAAAATAGCGTTGAACTACAAGAAATATTCTACAAACAGTAAAAAATAAATTACATTCTCTCCATGCCCCAGCCAGTAAAAAGGAGGCAAAAAAACCTCAGGCGTCTATTTGTCAAGCTATGACACTAGATACAATCTGTGATCCAAGTATATCACAGTCCTCTAGGATTCCAGCACACGGAAAGGATTTTGGAAGTTTCTGACAATATAGAGTGAATAAAATTACAAGAGTTAACTGAAACATAGTCCTGCCACCTTGTGGCAATCACTGGAATGTCTGGCTTGAGTTGGGGTGATGGAACAGGGATCTTGCGGATAGGGCTGTGAAAACAGTCTATAAATTATATTGTGATGTGAACTACCCATTATGCAGTTGGCAATAACAGAAAGCTGCTTCAGCAAATGGGAAGGTGCACGACAGTATTCTCAGGATAATTTGCGTCATGTGAAGTGTCTCTTGGGAGTTGTGACACATGTACCTAAGTGTGCTTAAGAACTCGTCCACTTCTGCTACTGAATGGGCCCCAAGACTCCCTTTCCTCCCAAGGAGAACAGGGTTCTTGGTGCATCCAAGAACGCCTATGGGAAAGTCAGCTTCGGGGCTGGAGAGGATGGCTCAGTGTTAAGTGTGCTAGCTGTGCCAGAGTGAGACCCTAGTGCAATTCTCAGTGGCTATATCAAAAGCTGAGTATGGCTCACGGGGTGAAGACAGGAAGATCACTGTCAGCCAGTTTCACTAACAATCAGTGAGCTGCAGGCTCCCTGAGAGACTTTGTCTCAGAGAAATAAGGTATAAGGGTGACAAAAAGAGGGCATTGCCATTCTCCTGGGGCCTCAGGTGCATGTGCACAGGGCACATGCATTTGCACACATATGTGCATACACTACACACACACACACACACACACACACACACACACACACACACACGCGCGCCAAAACAAGTCATCTACTATTTGCCTTATGGACAATAAAAACCAAGGTTCATGCAATGGGCTGAATTGAGAGCTGTGTGTGTTACGGTGGAGGGAGAGTTTGTGTTTTTACTTGAGACAAGGTTTGGAGATTTGAAGAGTCATGGAAAGTAACCAATGGTCCAACGATATATCCAGCAGTACCTGAAGCTTGATGAGTTAAGGCTCAGGGTAATCCAATGCCAGAGATCAATTGTGTGAGGCCCGGTGGGATTCCAAGGGAGACAGATATGGGGTCATATATATGCCCACAGTAAGAATCGGGGTTTTTTCAAGGTTAATTAAATGTCAAACCAATGAGCTACCATTCCTTAAAAGTAACCATGTGGGAACAACTTTGAATAGGTACCATGGTGCCAAATCACGTAACAATGGTGGAATAGTGATATATTCTACTTGTCCATCACCTAACCCACTAATACAAGAGACTATTGAATGCTAACCAAGGAAAAGTAACCATTTAAAATGGCATTTGATAAATATATCTCCTGGGACAGAGGTCTAAGCATAAAGGCCAGTGAACACATGGAATTACTACTGTAGACCCCATGGGATGCAAATAATAAGTTCGACACTTATTTCATTGTGGGTTGAAGTCAGGATTTAAGGCACTATCAAGGTTTTACAACCATGCATTACATAGCAACTTAGTACTCTATGGAACACAGAAGGTTGTCTCTGTGGCCTCCCCCTCTCCCAACTAAAGAATAAAAGAATCCAACACATTATGGACATATATTCTACATGGGCTAGCTGTTAAATTGATAACAAAATAGGTCATTGAAAATACCTTTATGAGGACAGATGGGGAGACTGCAGTCTGCAGTCTGCAAAGTGATTATCTTGCAAGCCTGAGGACCTGAGTTTGACCTCCAGAACCCACTTAAAAGCCGGCAATGGAGGCTCATGCCTGCAATCCCAGCAGGGGAGGATCCCTAGGGCCTGCTGGTCAGCTAGTCTAAGTGAATTGAATATGTGAGCTGTGGGTTCAGCAGGAGACCTTGTCTAGAAAAGCAAGGTGAAGACTGACTGAGGGAGACACCCAGCATTGACTTCTGGCCTCCACCCACACACATGTGCCCACATGCATATGTTCACACACATGAATGGAAAAGAACACTGGGGGCAGGACACGTGACAGCTGGCATTGAATCCAGTCATTATCCTTCAGCTTGTCCACACCGAGTCATCTCCTCTGTGTTCATAACTGTCCAGGGTTGCACCTTTGATGGATATTTGTCCCAACATAATCCTCTTTCCATTCTGATTCTTTCTGTTTTTATTTGCACATGTGTGTGTGGGGGTATTGGGGTCTCTTACCACTGCAAGCAAACACTAAATGCTTGCCCCATTTTTGCATCCAGCTTTACATGGGTGGCTCGGGAATTGAACTCAGGCCAGCAGGCTTTGCAAGCAAGTACCTTCAACAGTTGAACCATCTTCCTAGCCCTTCCATTCCTATTTTTTGTAGCCAATATTTATCTTTAGCCTGACAGTTATCTATTTCTTATGATCTGAGTGTGAAAATGCTGTTTTTAATTTACAAAGGGACTTTTCTGTGTATGTGTGTGTAGAGTATGTGTTGTGATGTGTTGTATGTACATGAACACACTATGTGCTTGTGTGTGTGTGAAGGAGAACACTAGGTGCTCTCTTTTCATTCATTTCCCCGAGAAGCAAGTCTCTCTCTGAACACAGAGCTGCCATTTTTGGTCATCAAGTTTCATTGACTTTTCAGTCTTCATCCCCACAGAAGTGCGTGGCTACACCCAACTTTTTACTTGTGTGCTGGGAAATCAATCTCGGGCAGTCTCAGGCCCTCAGGCTTGTGCAGCGAGTGTTCTTACCTGATGATCCATGTCCCCAGTCCACAGAACGGGCTTCTGAAGGTCATTGAGAATGCTTCCATGTCCTCCGTCCATTGGAGTTCCTGAGATGAAATTAATTATTGATTAAATAGTGGCAGCAACTCTCACTGGTCAATTGAGCTGCAAAGCACCTTGAAATGTGCATTGGGAAATATGATATGAACATGTCATGGCCTCTCCCTTCTCAGGGCTCACAGAGTAGGAAGAAGTAAAACTTCTGTGTACAGTTATGCCTGAAACCAACTGAGAGAGGGCCAACTCTTTAAGAGTGCAAAGAGGATAAAGATCCCCTTTTAAATATGTGGGTGATCAATGTAGGCATCAGGGCAGAAGTATCACTTCAGCTGTGTCTTGATTGGCAGGAATAAAAGTTTTAAGGACATAATCATTGTTTGAGTACGATGACGCTGGAGCCGAGAGCCAGCAGGTGACTATTGGCCTGCCCAGCACCTAAATCACTGACTGGCACAGAATAGGTGCTCAGTAAATGTCACAAACCATGTCCATGAGGGGCAAGGTATTTTTTTTGGGGGGGGCTTGGAGAGAGGCAAATGAAAAATACTATGTTAAATGTAAACATTGGTTGGAAGCCATCTTGATTTTTAAAACATAAGAATTAAAATACAAGAATAGAGAATTTTGTGGTTTTGATAATAGGATGTTTGATGAATTTGAATAGATGCGACATTTGAGTACCACAGCTGGTGAAGTGGTTTGAATGGAAAATGTCCCATGTAGAGCCTTGCTGGGATGGACCTTGGATTCTATAGTCCTGGCATAGTGCTATCAAGCTCCCTTTCTCTGCTGATGGGTGGAGATGTGACTACAGGCTGTCTGCCCTGCCATACTTTCCTTGCCATCTGCAGCAGAAATGTCACCTTTGGAAATGAATGAAGTTAGAATGGAGGCGCATGTGTGTGTATGGTATACCCATGTGTGTATGCAGATGGGCACACCCCATGTGCACACTTGAAGGGCCAGAGGACCGTGGGTGTCTTCTATTCTATTTCCTTCAGACAGAGCCTCTCAATGAACTTGGTGGTCTATAATTTTAATTCTTTAACTTTATAGACAAGGATTAGAGTACACCTTAAGTTCTGAGGTGCATTGGAATTTGCTGGGTAGTATCTAAGTTCTAATCCCCAGCTCCCCTGCTACAATCTCAATGACCAGCCCAACTTTCTTGCCAAGCAGATCTTAGCCATGAGATTCAGCACAAGGCTGACAGAGGAGCTTGGTGGAGCCGGTCTTCTTCACCTCTCTTCCAGCAACTGGCTCCTCACAGCTCCTGGTCATAAACATACTGGAATGCACTGGTATTCTCAAGTAGGCGTGTTCAAATCCTTCTAAATTGTCACTGAAACACGGCTGGCAAGTCACCAAGAGCGATCAGTATGGAGAGCCTGTAACGGACCAAGTGACCCTACCGTGGTGCCCTTCGTGTTTCTCAGCCCAAAATCTAATGAACTATTACAAGAAATTAAACCAATTTAGTGGGGCTGGAGAGATGGCTCAGCAGTTAAGGTGCTTGCCTGCAAAACCCAAGGATCTGGTTCAATTCCTACATAAAGCCAGATGCACAAAGTGGCTCATGCGTCTGGTTTGTTTGCAGTGGCTGGAGGCCCTAGTGGGCCCATACGCCCATTCTTTCTGTCTCTGTCTCTGTCTCTCTGTCTCTGTCTCTCTGTCTCTGTCTCTCTGTCTCTCTGTCTCTCTGTCTCTCTGTCTCTCTCTCTCTCTCTCTCTGTGTGTGTGTGTGTGTGTGTGTGTGTGTGTGTCCGGCAGGGCTTTCTTGCAGTTTATCCATGCACTGAATGAAATGACAGGACAGGACAGGACAGGATAGGACAGGACAGGAAGGGCATGCGTGCTGGGGATCCCGGGGACCCTGCAGGAGGGAGGGAGGGACGCAGGCGCACGATTCCAGGACACGTGCAATGGGCCTCAGGGTCCTTGGGTTCCAGGCCGCTGTCCACGCCCTGCACCCAAGCTGCCTGCCAGCCGGGCCAGCACCATGAGGACCAAGAAGAAGAGCTTGTTTGTGGCCATCGTCGTCTTCCTGCTCTTCAGCTTCTCCTGTTTCTCGATCTCCAGAATGGCTCAGACCAGTAAGCAGCAGGTGGCTCCTGGGGACCACTGGGGACACGCTGGCATCAGGGCTCCAGGGCGCGGGGCGTACCTGGCTGGGTGAGAGCTCACCTGTCCTGCCTGGGATGAGGACATCCTCCAGTGATGCGGTTTGTAGATGGTGTCCGAGGCCCTTGTTGTGGACGGTTAACTGTAACGGGCTCCCCTGGACACTGTGGGGCTCGTGCTAACGGATCTGTTCCTGGGGCTGGGTGCCCTGGCTGGCCTTTGTGGCTCGTTCCCTCCAAAGGTGCCAGCTCTCCTCTGCTGCTCCTTCCTCAAGGCTTTCAGACGCTTGCTAAAGTGACAATGAAGGGTTCCTCTTACATACTAGGCGTCTGAGCACCCTCCAAGGCTCCCAAGCTTAGAAGGTAGATAGATGAGTGACAGCCCAGAGCCCCTGCTCTAGTGCTTAACATTCTGGAAAGGACCCTGCAGCTTGTGTGATGACCAGAGAAACACCCAGGTTTTCATTTCTCCCTGTCTGTAGGCGTGTCATTTTTAGCAAGCAAAAATAAAGTTGGTTTAGTTAAATTTGAATTTCCAATATACAATTTTTTCAAACTGCATGAGACATAATTAAACATTTGTTTGTTTATTGGAAATTCAAAGCTAAACAAGGTACCAAGTTTCCCTTCTCAGCCTGATTGCTCATTGTTTCCATTTACAGTGCTGGCAGTTGGGATTTTTGTTTGTTGTTGGTTTTTCATTTAAGACTTGGGAACAGGGGTGTAGAGATGGCTCAGTGGTTAAGGCGCTTGCCTATAAAGCCCAAGGACCAGGATTTGACTTCCCAATACCCATGCAAAGCCAGATGCACAAAGTAGCTCATGCATCCGGAGTTCCTTTGCAGCACCTAGAGGCCCTGGCATGCTCAGTCCCTCTGTCTCTCTTCTCTCTAGTGCTGTCTGCTAAATAAATATATGTACTAAATAAATAAAATATTTTTAAAAAGGCATAAGAACAGAATGAGTTAGCAGCTCAGCCTTCCAAGGTTTTTGTTCAGTTGTTTGGGTTGAAATTTCACCTTTATCTTCCTGAGTACATTTATGATTTAGGGGCATACCATGTATTCTTAGCATCAGGGTTGAGGTTCAAGTTTAGGATTAGCTTTTAGCTAATACTACATTTTGATATCATATCCATACAGCACTTATTATTCCACTCACTCATTCCAAAAACTAGAAAAGGTATATTAGTTTACCTGAATTACAATGTTTTTTACTTGCTGTGGCTCTGTGCCTCCTTCCTCTTAGGCAATTTATGTAAAGAACATTACCCAAATGTGTTATTTATTTCAACAACAGGCAGTGAGCACATTTATAATAAAATATGTAGTTTCTTGTAAGCAAAAAGCAAAATGTAAACTTACTTTCATAGTCATTTAGGAAGGTAATGTAGAATGCTCGCCTTTAATAGTTACTATTCTTTAATATTTTTTTTTGCAAGCAGAGAGCTAGAGAGAAGAAATAGATAGAAAGAATAGGTGCACCAGAGCCTCCAGCTGCTACAAACAAACCCCCATCCCATGGACCATTCCAGCAATCACACTAGGGAGGGACCTCCATTTGGGGGCAGGGAGGAGGGAAATGGGGGTACCAACACAAGATCTGTTCATACAGTGTTTCTAATTTATTAACAATAAATAAATTGAAAAAGAAATGTCTTCCATGGGAGGCTCTCAGAAAAAAATTAATTTTATAGCCAGTTTGAATTAAGTAATTGTACGTTTTTTCCCCTATAACTTCATGGTATTAGTAATTGACTGATTTGTCTAAAAGTATTTAACCTCAGTGAAAACAAATATTCTCTTCTGGTTTTGTCCGTTTTGCTCCCTGCTGTGTCCCTAGTACCTAGAAAAGTATGTGACACTGATAAGCATGCCAGAGTTTCACTGAGAGGCACATGACATGCCACTTGTTTGGGAGCCCATTTGTCCGTTTGAGTGAGAAGAGCAAGAGTCCAACACCTGAGCCAGGTGACGGTGATGGACACTGAGGATATTCAAAATGCACCCAAAGCAGAAATCCAGAAGCTGCTGAGAGCTCAGCACTAAAGTAGACTTAAAACACACCCACCAAGGCTCTGGGAATTTTGTGGAAGAGGGGGCAGAAAGTATGTAAGAGCATTGCCTCCCCTCCCCCCACAATGACTGAAAGCTGCTCTCACAACTCATAACCCACAACTCCATGGTGAATACCAGCAATCCCACTGAGGAGGGCCCTCGGTGGAGTGGGGGCAGGGAGGAGGGAAATGACGGTAACAATTCATCATCTGTCCATACAAAGTTTCTACTTAATAATAAAACTACAAGGCATATATATATATATATATTTCAAGATTACTGTTATTTCTTTTTCTGTTTTAAATAGCTACTAGAAAACAAATTGACAAGTATGCCTTCTTTCCTCCTCTCCTTCTTTCTTTCTTTCTCTTTCTCTCTCTTCTTTCTCCACAATTAGTTTTGCATTTTTTTCCTATCTAAGAATAATCCCGTGGTGTTCTGCTGTGAGAAGCAAGGGTCAGTGGTACTTAGGATCTCACTTGGAACCCTTTTAGTAGGTGATGTGGCATTGGGCCATTCCAATAAATATAATAAAGTCCAATAAATACGTACTGCTGTATTTGTTTAGTTCACAAAAATGCTCAGTTGACTAAAGCTCATAATCATTTTCAATCTCAAACCTTTACAAAATGGCTATATAACGTGTGTTATATAATGTGTGCTATATAATGTGTGCCTGCACTTAATACCTAATTGAATATGTAAGTAATAGAAATATATAAGCAATATAGAGACAGAATATGGAGAACTTGGTTTGTCACAGAAGAATGTCAAAGAAGCAGCTCTAACATGACAGATGTAGTCTTTTAGCATCTCTGTGCGACTGTTTCTGTAAATACCGCTTCCTCTAGAGAAAACTCTCTCTTTTCATGTTTACCAAGTTGATCCTTTAGGGAATAGGCCCTACATCTGGAAATCCAGTAGGTTGCATCACCCACGATATATCCACTCCACCATTCACTTGGCAAAGAGAGCATTACCCAGGAGACCCGAATCACATAGGGTTTCACTGGTTACACTGCATCCACCTCTGAAGTTTATAAGCATCCTCCTCCGCCGGTAATGTCCACGAAATGAACATGCAAGATGCACGCCTCTGGCTAGTTGTGTCTTTTTTCTTTTATTAAAACAAGATCCAGTAGCAATTACAAAAATTTTCCTTCCAGTAGCAAATAGATTCATTTCATTTATTTAATATATATCTGAGTGAGAACTAAAGGACAGTCACCTTTTCAGGCATTTGGAAACTAGCAGTAAAAACACAACTAAAACTTTTTTGCTGCTCTTTGGCTTAAGAGAACACTAGACGTGGACGTAAAGCGGTCAGCATGTGCCATGAAGTCAGGCACTGATGGGTGACTGTTTTCAAGCATACAAGAAGAGAGTGGGTGCTGTCTTTACATAGGGTGACACGGAGGGAGGCAGTTAATTTGTTAATGGCAGTGGAGAAGATGTAAACATTGCCACCTGTAGCCTGAGGAATTATCACTTAGGGACCCCCATTCAGGCATAGTGAGGATTTGACTATTCCATGAGAAATTTATTTATTTATTTATTTATTTGTTTGTTTATTTGTTTATTTATTGTGTGGGTGGGTGGGTGCAAGTATGGAGGTCGGAGAACAACTTGGAGGTGCCTGCTCTCCACCTCCTCTGAAACAGGGTTTCTTGTAGCTGCCAACGAACTGCCAAACCTCAAAGGGAAGTCAGATGGCTGGCCCACCAGCTTTGGATCCTTCTAGATCTACCTGCCATTAGCCTACATATGTCTACATATGTGCCCACACACACGTGTGTCTTTACACCCAGCTTTACATGGATGCTGGGGAATGGAACTGGAGCCAGCAGGCTTTGCAAGCAAGTGACTAACTGCTCAGCCATCTCCCCAATCCCTTTTCCACAGAGAGCAAGAAGGATGAGGGAGGAGTGGCTAAACTATTCAATGCGAAGGTCACATACATTCCTAAGCAAGCATGGTCCACTTGTTTGGCTTTTGTTGGGATGGGGGAGTGTATGCATGTTTATATATGTGTGGGCACACGTGTGTAGGTATGTGTCCGTATTTGTGTACAAGTTGGTGTGGAGGCCAGAAGTCAATGTCTTCCTTAACCATTGTCCACTTCCTTACTTTTCCCTTCCTTCTTCTCTTTTCTTTCTTCTTTCTTTCTTTCTTTCTTTCTTTCTTTCTTTCTTTCTTTCTTTCTTTCTTTCTTTCTTTCTTTCTTTCTTTCTTTCTTTCTTTCTTTCTTTCTTTCTTTCCTCCATTCTTTCTTTGTTATCATTGTTGTTATTTAGTTTTATTTCAAGGTAAAGTTTCCTGCTAGCCCTAGCTTACTCTGCAGCCCAAGGCTAGCCTGGAACTCATGCTGATCCTCTCTCCTCAGCCTCCCAAGTGCTGTAACAAGTGTGCACACTACCACACCTGGCTCTCCACCTTATTTTTTTAAGCCAGGTTTCTCACTGACCTGGAGCTAGTCTAGCTGCCAGTAAGCCCCACAACGTCCTCTCTCGGCATCACAGGGAAATGCTGTCGTGTCAGTTTTTACGCTGAGTCTGTGCCGTCTGTCTCTGTACTCGGGTCCTCATGTTCACGAATCAGGCGTCTTGCCAGCTGAGCTCTCTCAAATCCTCACTTGTTACTTGAGAGATCTCTTACTTAACATATCTCAGAAAAATGACTATTGTCTTCATGCACTCTTTAGTGTATTTTTTTTTGTTATTTGTGTCAGTTGTTGTCATAGCCACACGCCACTGGGATGAATCTCCAAACCAGGCACAATTTTGGGGAGGAAAGTATTTATTGAAATAACAGATACAGGGGAAGTTAAGGAAAGGCTGGCCCCCTTTCACAGATCCAAGCAGAGAGACAGAGGCCCAGCACCTCCAGAAGTAAGCAAGCACACTGTAACACTGTGACTCACATAACAACAGGATTGTCTGATTTGAGGACTGGCTACTCTTTTGCATATGTATCCCTAGAATTTTGAATCCAATTTAGAAATACCTCAGGGTAGGACCCCAGGAGGCCAGGCCAAAGTGAGACCTCCTCCAGCCAGAAGGCTGGAGACAATTTGCAATCTTTAATATACCTATTATTCTTTTGGGGGATATGTATTCAAACTACCACAGTTGTGTTAGAGATTTTGCCTCTCAGCCAGCAAGAAAGGTAGACAAGATGGGGGTGATGCAGTATCTTCTTTCCTTTCCCATATTTCCTTGACAGGGTCAGGCATCTGCAGGGAACACCCCTCCCCTTGAGTGGGAGGTGTCTAGCTAGAGCTATAACCTAGGGGCTGATTGGTCAAATATGAGCCAATCAGCTGTCTCTCTGACTCACCCCGGAAGAACTTAAATTAACTTCCCTAGAAGAAGCCAGTCTCTTGCCCGCATGGCAATGGAGTAGAAGAACCTCTGATCCAGGCCTTAGGAAGGCAAGGCCTACGCCACCCCAACTAGCCACTAGCTGGGGTGGGGACAGGCTTCAGACTTTTTCCCTCATGAACCTCTCCTTCTCATGATGGGAGCTCTCTATTATCTTTTCTTCTTCTGCTTATTTAGCTGAACAACTTAAGTTCTGTTAAACTCTCCATGTGTTCTCCCCACACTGGTAGCTGGAGAACTCTGTAACTCCCCATGTTCCCTTAAACAATAAAGTCTCCCACTATACCTTACTATCTTGTCTATGATTTTAATTCTTTAACTTTATAGACAAGAGCTCGGATACTCTTTAAACTTGGGGTGCATTGAAATTTTTACTGGGGGTTATCTAAATTCTAACCCTTCCCCACACCCCGTATCATAATCCATATCACTTCCTTAATTTTTCCTCTTTCTATCCTGCCTCAATTTGAGGTGGTAACACTTTAGCTAATGTATTTAGCTTGACATTACTGCACAAAGAACCCGACCAAGCAGCTCTTGGGAGGAATGGGTTTTTTTTTTTGACTTACAGACACAAGGAGAAGCTCCATGATGGCAGGGAAACCATGGCATGAGCAGAGATTGGACATCACCTCCTGGCCAACATCAGGTGTTCAACAGCAGGAGGAGAGTGTGCCAAATACTGGCAAGGGGAAGCTGGCTATGAGCTCATTCCCAACAACACAGCTTCTCCAGTAAAGACCCAATGGCCAAATTGCCATCAACTGGGGAATCAAGCATTCAGAGCACATAAGTTTATGTGGGACACCTGAATCAAAGCCCACAGCTAAAAACTGAATGAAAGTTGAGAGCTTCAGTCACAACAGATGTAGGAGATGAATGTTTTGTAATGAGAACACTACAGAGGCCAGAGCCCTTAGTGGGAGAGGGTTTAATGTCTCAAAGGAGCCAGAGAGATGGAGGACAAGTGTTGAGACCAGGATCAAAAACAAAGACCAATCCGATAGGGTGTGGGCCCTGTAAATCATGCATAAATGACTTGGGTTATTTATTCTTAGTGTCGTGAGAAATCCTCTCTTATTCAGGAGTGGTATTTCAGCTTTTGTTACAAGATCTCCAAAGTTCTTCTTCCTAGAAGACAGATGCATACAAAAATAGTCAAAGTTTGAACCCAAGTACATTATTGTTTACTTTAAGGTTTTATATTTTACCTAAATATCAAAAATAACCTATGGAAGTTATTGTTATCCAAGCTGTTTATTCCTCTTTTATTCCACCTTAAAGCATTAGCTGTGTCTTCTTGGCATTCTCCCATACACCTGTGTCCTGAATATTGTTTCTTTATGTGTCTTGAAAAGGAATTGTTATTGTTTGTTGTGTTTTGAGGTAGGATCTGGCTCTAGTCCAGGCTGGCCTGGAATTTACTATATAGTCTCAGGGTGGTCTCGAACTCACTGCCATCCTCCTACTTCTGCCTTCCAAGGTATTAAATGGGATTAAAGGTGTGCGCCACCACACCAGACTTCTTTCATAGCCCAATGCCTGGCTATCTAACAATCATTTTGTCCCATTTCACAACATGGTGATTGTAATGCAAAGCACTGTGTATTCTTGCTGAACGAGTATGCTTTAAGTGTTCTTACCACAAACAACATATAAGGTCATGCTTATGCTAATTAGCCAACTTAGTCATTCCACCATGTGTACATACTTCAAAAGAACATGTATTTCATAAATGTAGATAATTCTTATTCAATTAAAAATAAAGAATATTTTGATTTTATCATAGATTGTACTTTTTACAATATAGACAACCTTATTTAACATGATGTCTTATTTTCATGCATTATTGTATCTAATATTGATATGGTAAAATCCTATGATGAAATAGATATAGTTAAACAGAAGTAGGTAAAAGCCTAGGATCATATAATGCAAGACATTAAAACATTACCATTGGGGGAATGGGGAGATGGTACAGCAGTTAAAGATACTTTCATGAAAAAAACTGCCAGCCCAGGTTCAAATTCCCAGCACTCACATAAATCCAGATGCAGAAAATGGCATATGCATCTGGAATTTGTTTGCAGTGGCAAGAATCCCTGGAATGCCCATACACACACTCTCTCTCTGCTCTCAAATGAATGAATGAAAAAATAAGCACACACATTAGCATTATCTTTTAATTTTTTCTCTTAAGAATGTTTTATTTATTTATAAGCAAAGAAAGAGAGAGAGAGAGGGAGGAGAGAGAGGAAGAATGGGCCCACTAGGGCCTCCTGCCACACTGCAATCAAACCCCAGATACATGTGCCACCTTGTGTATCTGGTTTGATGCTGGTACTGGGGAATCAAACCCAGGCCCTCAGGCTTTGCAAACAAGCACCTTTAACTGCTGAGCCATCTCATCTTTTAAACGTAAGATTAGGGCTGGGAATATTGCTCATTGATTAAAGTGCTTGCTTATAAATCGTCCCAGCCAGGTTCAATTCCTGAGTACTCATGTAGAGCCAGATACACATAATGGCCCAGGCATCTAATTTGTTTTCATCAGCACAAGGCCCTGGTGCATGCATGCTCTCTCTTCTCTCTTCTCCCCAAGTGAATAAGTAAATTAACAAACAAATATATAAATAAATGTGAAATTATAGTTGATGTGCCATCTTTTGGGTACCTTTCAGAATTTTTCCAAACTATTTATTGCTTCTCTAATGAGATACCTAAATATATTAACAAAGAAACCAAGTTATCCTTAGGACAAACCTGTGTGTCCATCTCTGGAAATTTTCTTCATTTGGGCTTTTCTTTGTGTTGGTGATGCTGGGAATGAAATCCAGAGCCCAGCCCATGCTAGGCAAGTGCCTTACCACTCAGTTACAGCCTCAGGGTCCTGATCATTTTCTTCAGATAAATTCTTTTGAAATTATTTATGTATGTGTATATATGTGTGCATGATGATGATGATGTGTGTCATGGCATGTGTGCATGTGTGTGCATGCGTGTGTGTGTGTGTGTGTGTGTGTGTGAGTGAGTGTAGGTCAGGGGACAACCTCAGGGACAACCTTGTTTGAAACAGGGTCTCTTATTCATTGCTGTTGGGAAATTCAGATTAGCTGGCCTTAGTGCTTCTGGATTCTACTGCTCCACGTACCCTGTGTGCACAGTGGGACTATAGCCATGGGAGCCACTTTACATCTGGTTTAATGTGGGTTTGGGGGATCCAGACTTCAGTCAGCAGGTTTGCAGAACAAGCATTTAAACCCCTGAGCCATGTCCCTACACCCCTCCTGATAAATTGTTAGAAATACATAAGGGCAGGGTCCAGCGGGTTTTCTTCTGATTAGAAATCTAATATAAGCATGATGCAGGAGACACAGGAGACATAGAAGTGCACAAAGTAATAAAGCCACATATTAATATTGTTAACAGTTTGTTCTTTTTTCAACATTCTAAATACATACACATATGCCAGATGTATGTTACAATATGTATCCATAGTATATGCATACAAGACATTTGTATAGTGTTGTATATAGCATATTGGACCATGAATTTTAGATTTTGATAATAAGAAAATCATGTTTTACATGTGGCATGCATAAACCTAGAGTTTACATTTTCTTTGCAGGCAATCAATTAATTAATTGTAAAAACCATCTTATAGAGTTTAAGGAAAGCATACGCAACTTAAGAAACAAGAGTGAAACTAATATCAGAGAGATAATGAAAGTCTTGAATCAAATGAAGCTTGAAATCACTCAGAGAGGAAACTTGACAGAAATCGTAGGTTTGTATTATTGTGTTCTGTGCATGTTTGTTTGTTTAGCATAAGCTTTGTTTTTGAGGATTTAGATTTAATGTTTCTGACTTTAAGGCATTTCTTCCCAACAAACAGTCTGATCGGTACTGGTTCTTTCATTGTGAGACAGGCGGAAATAAGTACGAGCCATTACTGACAGGCATCCTCTCACCTCTACAGTGATGGGGGTCTTCCTGTGTTCTTTGGATTGCAGCACCACCCATGATGTATTTAACAGAAGCAGCCAGAAACCCTCACCTCGTCTCTGACCCCTCTTCTTCCTCTTGCACACCCCTGGTCAATCAGTGTGACTCATCACTCTCAGAAGGATGTCCCCCTTTCCATCAACCACTAAGCTACTCAGGCCACCTTCCTGACATCCAAATGACTCTTAACTTATTATACTTTTTCTCTCCTCTCTCCAGTTTCACCAACACTTACACTCATTATAGTCAAAATGAAGGCTGCCCTGCCCTGAAGATAGACCTTCAATGGCCGCCCATATCTCCAGGATAAAATTCCTGTCTGTGCCTTCCATATACAGTCAAATCTTCCCCCACACTTAACCTCTGGAAGCCACTGATCTGTCATTCTGTCCCCATAGTAGGACATTTTTTAAGAGGACATACAAATGCAATCAGCAATGTTCAAACCCCCCCCCCCCAGGCTGGGATTTTTTCACTTACTTTAAACATATTCAAGTTATGTGGGGCCATTTGTATGTTACTTTAAAATTGCCAAATAGCTTTTTGTTAAATGGAGTTTGTCTACACTTTCATTCACTGAGGACCACTCAAGTTAAATTCAGTTTTAGACAATTAACAGTAACTATTGCTATAAGCATTTACATACCAGTTTCTGGCATGAAGAATTTTTTTTCTTTTTTATTTCTTTCTTTCTTTTATTTTTTATTGTCCACAATGAGTTACATTATTTAGTGGGTAAATGATGAGTTGTTATCCCCAATTCCCCAATGCCCCTCTTCCCCATCCCCAATCAGCTGGACATCCTCCTCCATGGGCCGTCTGGATCCGTCCTTGGGGCAGGGGACCATGGATAGCCTAGTATTCAGCCAGGTTCTCCTGGCCCTAGTATGTTGTTACTGAGGGGTGCCATGCCTCTGGATAGTCTCCCTCACCACGGCTCTCACAATCTTTCCACCCCCTCTTCCACTCAGTTCCCTGAGTCATGGTGGATGAGTATTAAGGCTGCTTTAATGTTGAGAACTTAGGGGTCTTTGTGTTGAAAATCATTGGATTCTGTCTCACTGGGTTATCCTGTGTTGATTGAATGGCTGTGACTGTGGGTCCCTTGTTCATCCCATCATTCTCTGTGGGGTTCCATATGGATCCTCCATGATATGACTGTGGTGGCTTATCTCTTGCCAGGATCTCAGCTATCGGCCTATGGTCGGTTGGTATGGTTAGATGGGCCACAGGTCTCTCGCTGAGTTTTTTTTTTTTTTAAATATCACTATTAGAAGAGGGATTAATGAGGGCTCTGGTAAGTTATGTTTAACTGTATGAGAAACTGAAAGACTGTTTTTTGGAGGGGATGGACTATTTCACATTCTCTGCAACAATGTACAACCATTCCAGTCGCTCCAGCTACCCATCCTGGTATTTCTGTTTAAAGTTGGTTTCTCTAGGGGATGATGGTGTCAGACATTTCTTATGTGCTTCCATTCCATCCAGGTATCACCCCTGGTAAATTCAGGTCACTTAAAATCTTGGGTCAATTTTTAACTTGGGTGTTTGTTTTCTTGGTGTGCTTTGTATATCCATGTATTATTCTGGCTACATATCAGATGGAGACATGGTTGGGAAGTGTTTTCAACCTGTTTATGGCTTGTCATTCTATTTTCTTTATGACACTGTTCAGAGAGAAATTTTTAATTTGGAGGTCTAGTTTATCAAATATTTGAAACAAATTTTATTTATTAATTTTCAAGCAGAGAGAGATAGAAAGAGAAGAGAGACATACAGAGAGAATGGGCCTGCGAGACCCCTTTGTGCATCTGGCTTTACCTGGGTACCTGGGAATCAAACCCAGGTCATTAGGCTTTACAGGCAAATGTCTTAAACACTGAGCAATCTCTCCAGCCCCAGTTTATCAAATTTTTGCATTATTTCATTACTGTTATGCTGTAGCTCAGACTTCTTTGCCTAGCTCAGAGGTCATAAAGATTTCCCCCTTTTTAGACTTCACAGTTTATTTTGACATTCATGTCTATGAAATTTTGGGGTGAATTTTTGTGAATGATGTAAAGCACAGGTCAAGTTCATTTTTCCCCCACACTGATGCTAGAGTCCCAGCATAGGGACACCATACCATCCCCTGTGTTCTCTGCAATGCTTGCGTTTGCTCCTTTGCTGGAGATGAGTTTCCCATGTATGTGAGGATCTATTCCTGTACTCTCTACAGGGGATGTCCAGCCTGTATTGCTCGGGCTACATGTGGCTGCAGGTAGCCTAAGGTGGTCAGAATGTGACCCAACACAAAATCATAAACACACTTAAAACATCCTGAACCTTTCGTATGTTCTTGCATGTGTACATGTGTGGTGTGCATGCCCGTGTATACATATGTGAGCCCATTGGGTGTGGTGAGTATGTATACATCTGTGTCTGCGGGCATGTAGAGGCCAGAGGTTGATGGCAGATGGAGTCCTCCTAGTTTTACTGAGGAAAAGCCCAAAACTGATTCAGCTTATCTAGATCTCTAGATTGGCCTGAGCGTCCTCTATGTCTGTTCCCTGTAGGCTGGGATTACAGTGGCTGCCATGTCCACCTTGCATTTATGTGGGGACTGGGGGATCTGACTTGCAGTCCTCTGGCTTGACCAGCAAGTACTTTACTGACCTGAGCCACCTTCCCCAGACCACATGAGGTGTGTGTGTGTGTGTGTGTGTGTGTGTGTGTGATCTTTTTAACTCAGTTGTGTGGCTCTCTGCTGTGACCTTTGCAGATGACATCATGTTGCAAAGGCAGAAGGTTGGACATGCCTGCAATTTATCTATTGGTCTGTGAGTCCATGTTCTATTACATTGTTTGATTGTTGTATTGTTACTATTGGTGTGTGTCCCTCAAATAAGTTTTTCTTCAAAAATTCTTATGAGCATTAAAAACAGAGGCATTGAATGCTAAGGGGCTATAATGAGGTTAGAAAGATCCAAGTTTTTATGAAGTGACATGAACCAGAGAAGCAGTGTCAATTGCAGCGTATATCTATCTGTTCCACTTCCTTGATCTGAAACTGATAGATCTCTTGGCCTCTAGTGTAGTTCCCAGTTCTAGACTTAAACACAGCTTTATAAATAGACACTTAATAGTAATCTTTGAGCTACACCAAGTAGTATTATGATTATGATAATTCACACCTATTTCTCTTAAATGCTAAATCTGTGAACTAATTTATTAACCTTAATTCAAAAGAATTGAAGGAGAGATATAAAAATTTCCACAGTGTAAACTCAGAAGCCCCTGTTTTCTGCTCCTCCAGTTGAGAAGAAAGCGGACACACTGAGTGGAAATCAAACAACTTCTGACAGATTTGAAGACTTCAAGTTCTTTGTTCCTCATTTAAGAAAAGTGGAAAAAATTTATCCTGATGTTGTCATTAGCCAAGGGAAATCAGGAGGTAAGAAAATTTAGAATTGGGAAATTAGATGTAAGTGTTTTTATTGGGGGTGGAGTCATCATGTGCAAGACATGAAGCCCACTATGTCTTTCTGTTTGTCAGGATGCCAAACATTAGCAAGGGAACCTAGAGTGGGAGATGATGTGTATTTATAACACATACCACTAGCCAAAGGCTAATATTCCGAATATACAAAGACAACATTAAGTTAGCCAGACATGGAGATAACTCAAAACAGAAATGGGAATGAGCGTAAGATGGAATTTCACAAAAGACACCATCTAAAGGCCAGTAAACATGCAAAAATATGTTCAAACCCACTGGAATCAATGAACTACTAGTTATTGTTGTTATTACCAAAATTTGGTGTTTTTTCTTCAATAATTACTTGTCAGTTTGTTTTATACAAGAGCCTTAAAATAATTGTTTTGGCTATTTCTCTTTTAGTTTTATTATTTTATTATTATTGCCATTCTGGAAGAACTCATCCCCATCTTAAAGATGGAAAACTTGGAGCTAGAGAGTCTGGACTATGCTTAGGTGGACAGACACTAGGGGAGCAAGATTGTGTCAGGGCAGACTTCCCTCATAGACTCTTCGTATCCATGCAGGATCAAGCACTCCTTGTACTTGACTCATTGGCTAACAATCAAAGCCCTTTAAGACCCAGATTCATTCCATCAACCATTCAGAATTACTTCACACAAGTCTGTAGTAGTTACCTGCTTGCTCATTGTGGGACAAAGTATCCAACAAGAAGCAGCTAATGGAAGGAAGGGGCTGATTTCCATTTCCAGTTTCATCATGGCAGCCAGGTATCACATCTCCACGACAGCAAGGAGGAAGGAAAACCTGCTCACTAGCGCAGACAAACAGAGCTGGACGAATAAGCCCTCAGGCCTGCCTGCAGTGACACTCCTCCTCCAGCAAGGCCCAACCAGCTGGGGATTTAGTACGAGGCTTAGTTACGACACTGGAGGCTATGAGGGCCATTTCCCATTCAGACCATCACAAGATTTTTCACAAATGACAGCAATTCTTTCCTATCCAGGATTACAATGACTCTTCAGGAACAATAGAAATAGCCATTTTAGGACAGTGTATATGAAGATAGATAGGTAAGAACTCTACTAACAAATGAAAAATAGTTTAATTTTCACTACAGCAAAAGCCTTCCAACCTACGAAGTTTGTGGAATTTGATTGTTTCTGTTCACTGTAAATTGGAAAATGAAAAAAAAAATGTGACGTGAGTTAACATAGATTGGACTTTTTTAAAACACTGCTCAAAATACATCTTTGGTAACCACGAGCTAGACTCAAAAACAGGAAGAAGCAGAGAACTAGTGTACGTTATGTTTGGCCATGTTTGAAATAATGCTTCTTTCATGCTCACCTGCCCACAGTGTCTTTTGCACTGGGCATCCCCACGGTGAGAAGGTTAAACCACACCTACCTGAAGCAGACACTGAACTCCATCATCTGCAGAATGACACCTTCAGAAGAGAAGGACTCCGTGGTGATTGTCTCTGTTTCTGATGTACGTATGGCAGATAAGTTCTCCCGTCCTTCCCTCTGGTCTCCAGATTCCCTTCCTCAGTGGTAATCACTCCACCGTTCTGAGTCGTTTTTCTTCAATTAGAAAAAGCAATCCCAGATGCCTTTAGGTGATTTTAAGCAGTCTGTTTAGGATTCATTTAGCACCACCAAGGAAACAGACGTGTAAACTATAAAAGGAAAATGTAATTGATTACCGTGTGAGACACAGCATTGTTAAATTTGAACCGCAATTACTGTAGGATCCCTGCATACTAGAAGATACAGAAATTATATTGCAAGCATAATGTTCAAATCAATACTACAATGATCAAATCTGCCTAGCCCAATAAAACATGAAAATATTAAGAGATAATTCATTAAGTAACAATCACTATTATTAATTGAGGCTCCTTCCTATTGTCTGAGGGATTATGGAAAAATTTCACAACATATTTATAACTTCTATTACATCTCTATAAAGCCCTTGTCTCTCACCTGATTTTATAGACGAAGGAGCTAGAACATAAAGGAAATAAGGACCCTGCCCAGCAATCAATAGATTCAGAGCCAGGCTGGTCTGTAGTTTACCCCTGATGCATAAGGGCAATGGCTGTCCCATTGTGAAAATTTGAATCAAACTACAAAGCACTGTTTAGATATTAATACCATAGATATTTTTTGAAGGTGATCTGACATCATGTGTCAAATTTAAGAATATCTATCCTTTTTATTAAATCCAAATTCTGGGACTGTATCCTTAGAAGATAGCAAGGTAAGTATTTAAACATAGTCACAATGTGACGAAGTAGCAAAGTTACGAATACAGCCTGGATCTATCTATACTGCTGGATATATATCCCAGGTTCTATGCATGTTTCCTGCCTTGTGAACTTGGGCAATTTGCTTAACTTTTCAGTGCCCCTTATTTATTTAACAGGGGTGTTTTGGGTAAGAGGTTAGAGGTCAGCTAATATATTTAAAATATCTATTTCTAGAACAATGCATAACACAGAATAATGTTCGATAAATAATTTCACTAAGATTTTTAGTGCATTATTGCCTTATGATAGCATAATTATAAAAAGGCAAAATTTCTATCAATGGGGCTGATGAATGCTACATTATAGAGTTCCACAATGCATTAAAAGAAGAATGTTTATACACACTGATGAAAAATAATATCACATCATGTTGCTGAGTGAAAAAAGTTATAGAATGTCACATTTAACGTAATGTTATCTATGTAAAATGAGATGGAAGGAAGAGAATAAAAATAGACACATGAAATGTAAAAATATTAAAGTGTATGGGTTAGAGATGGCTTAGCAGTCATGTGTTCTTCCTGCACAAGCATGAGGGCCTGAAGCTGCCCAAGTTCAAATCCACAGAACCCACATTGAGAGCTGAGAGTGGCCACACATACTTGTAAATTCAGTCCTACAAAGGTGAGAAAAAACAAAAAAACAGAGAATCTCCCAGCCTCACACAAAACAGGAAGCTCAAGTAGTAGAGCCATGTGGGACCTTGCTAAAGGGGCATGGAGAATGTAGGGTTTTGCTGAGTCTGGCAGGCTTCTAGGACTGTCTCCTCCTTATAAGGAAGTTGAGGCAAAGTCTGAGGGCCCCTATAAATCTTAGCAATCCTGAACACTCCAGCCCCCAGATAGGCCACAGCTATGCCCTGAGATTAGCAGGCAATTCAAGGCCTAAACTTAGTCCAGCTGCAATAACAAACCTAAACAATAAGGTTACATTTCCTCTGCTGACATCACCATTCTATACATGTCTGTACACATGTATAGAGTCACGTAGGCCCCTCAATTTATCTATGCAAAATAGGTATCCAAAGGATACTGGCCCCTACCAATCAAACTCATGAGATGTCCACAGATCTTGCCCCTACCAATCTCCTTGCTTCCTATGCTTCTACCTCTGACTTTCCTCTATATAAACAATTGCTCTCTATATGATAAACGAGAACTGCCCACTGCCGCATTCTCCCAGGCAACTATGCCCATCGGCTCACAGCTATTCCAAGCCTCTGCTCACCCAGCTCCCTGGACGAACAGGGAGTTGATGCCGCTGCAACTCCCTAACTAACCCACTGACCCAGAGAGCCACTTTGATCACATCTGCCAGGGCCCAGGAGACATGGTAGAGAAGGTGCAATTTAAACATGACTGCTGCTCTCACTGCTAACCTGACAACCAGCTCCGCAGGGATGGCAATAGACCTTAAGTACATTCAAAACTCATCAAAGCAGAAATACAGAGGTTGCAGAGAGCTCAACACTAAGGTAGACTTATAACACACCAGCCAAGGCTCAGGGAACATTCTAGAAAGGGGGCAGAAAGCTTGTAAGAGCCACAGTGGGGGAAGGAGTGTGCGGAGGCATTGATCCCCACCCACAGAGACTAACTGATGCATTCATACCCCATAGTGAATATTAACCCCACTAAGGAGAGTCCTCAGTGGAATGGGGGTCTGGAAGAGGGGATATAACACTAGGGAATGGAAGCAACATGCAATTTGTTCAAAGTTCATAATCAATAAAAAAGTGTTCAAAACAGAGAGACTCTGACTCAAATAAGAACAGGCAAGAATAATGATAGTACTTCTCTGACCATTGCAGGCTAGAGCTCGCCCAGCCCACACGCACCCACGCATACACACACACACACACACACACACACACACACACACACACACACACACACACGAGGAGAATGTGAAAACCTTAGAGTATCAACTTTCCATTGTTGTTACAAAATACCTGAGATTAACAATTTAAAGAAGGAAAGGTTTGGGGCTGGGGAGATGGCTCAGCGGTTAAGGTGCTTGCCTGCAAATCCTACCAATCTGGGTTCAATTCGCCATTGCCCATGTAAAGCCAGATGCACAAAGAGACACCTGAATCTGGAGTTTGTTTGCAGTGGCTGGAGGCCCTGGCACTCCCATGCTTCTTTCTCTCTGTCTCTTCTCTTCTCTTCTCTTCTCTTCTCTTCTCTCTCTCTCTCTCTCTCTCTCTCTCTCTCTGCTTGCAAATAAGTAAATAAAAAATATTAAAAAGGAAAGGTTTATTTTTGGCTCATCGTTTCCAAGATCTCAGACCGTGGTCAGTTGGTTGGATTGCTGAGGCCTATGGGAAACAGAACATCACAGAGGGGAACGCACTGTGAAGCGAAGCAGCCTCCCTCATAGTACCTGAAAAGCAAAAAGAGCTAGAAAGTGACCAGTGCCTTCTATCTCCTTCAAAGGCTTGTCCCCAATGACCTAACTTCTTTCCACCAGGCCCTACCTCCTAAAGGTTTCACTGCCTCCTCCAAATGCCACAGGTTGTCAACGTAGCCTTCCACCCACAGACTTTTGATATATGGAGAGCATAGCATGTAGTTTTAGAATATGGAAATCCAAGATAGACTGGCGGTCTCCCAATGCTAGGAGCTAGAGGAACCTTTGTAATTCCTTATTGTTTTTCATTGTTCAAATTGACTTTGATAAAGATATTTGATAAAGAATGCAGAAACGTAAAACACTCTGAGCTCAGAATGATGGTGCATGTCTTTAATCCCAGCAATCAGGAATGAGGATCACTATGAGCTCCAGGCCTGGGACTACAGAGTGAGTTTCAGGGTAGCCTGGGCTAGAGTGAGATCCTACATCGGAGAAATCAAACCAAATTAAAACAAAACTAAGCTAATAGAAAAATATAAATAAAAGGTTAAAGTCATACCTTCTGATTCTCATGTCATTTGATTTTGGAAGCATATACACAATTTCCAGTTTTTATTTATAGTTTTTAATTTCTTTACTATTAGATGTTTGGGCAAAATATTGGGAAGCAAATTTGAAAGTGGAAGACGAAGGTTAAAGAACGGCATCAGTGCAGTGTTTAATGAGTCTCAAGTTGACTCAGTTGGTAATTGTCTCAAGAGTTTTAGGAAATGAATAGAATTATTTCAATTATGTCAAATATTTTTTAAATTTCTATTTATTTTATGTTTGCGTACTGGTGATTGAGCCCAAGGCGTAGTAGGCAAGCACTCTTCCACTGAGCTACATTCCCACCATGTCTAGTAATTTAAACCAACATCCTGATTACATACATGAGAGTTCCCATTCAGCGCATGCTAGTTGACAACAGAAGTGACATTCTTTACAATATTTTCAGAATTGTGCACTCCAAACACTTCTCATCCCTGGGGCCACACCTTGTAAGTGCTGTTGGTTATCATTTGTTTGTTTTTTTTTTTTAAATCATTCTGAGAGGATTAAAGCGGCAAAGGCTTTCTATGAATCCCTATGACATCTAATCTAGCATATGGTCCACGATGCTTATTTTAAATAAATACATAAATAAATATGCATTTATCTATTTATTTGAGAGAGTGAAAAGAAGGAAGGAAGGGAGAGAGGGAGGGAGGGAGGGAAGGAGGGAGGGACAGAAGGAAGGAAGGAAGGAAGGAAGGAAGGAAGGAAGGAAGGAAGGAAGGAAGGAAGGAAGGGAGGGAGGGAGGGAAGGAAAGAGGGAGGATGGGCAGGCCAGAGGCTCTTGCTGTTGCTAACAAACTCCAGACACATGTGCCACTGTGTGCATCTCACTTTTATGTGGTACTGGCAATTGAACCCTGCTGGGCAGGCTTTGCAAGCAAGCACCTTTAACAGCTGAGCCATCTGCCCACACCTACCATGCTTATTAACAGACAAAGACTGAGGAGCTGAGCAATACTGTCAGAAAAAGCATGTTATTCTCTCTCTATATATATATATTGTAGTCTCCATATATATGTAATATATAATATATTTCTCCAGAATATATATACACAAAATCCCCAGAATATATTATACATATAATATATATTTTTTCCATATAACACTGGTAAATAAAGTATTATATGGAGAATATATATACTAGTAAATAAAAACAAGTAAATATATATCTATTATATATAACATATATATATAATAGATATATAAATAACATATATATCGAGCCAGGCGTGGTGGCGCATGCCTTTAATCCCAGCACTTGGGAGGCAGAGGTAGGAGGATTGCTATGAGTTCAAGGCCACCCTGAGACTACATAGTGAATTCCAGGTCAGCCTGGGCTAGAGCGAGACCCTACCTCAAAAAACAAAAAAAAAAAAGTTAAGAGGTTTAGAATACATAATATATATATTTATCCAGAATATATTATACATATATCCCCAGAATATATTATACATATATATTATATATATTCTCCATATAATACTAGTGAATAAAGACACTTTTCAAAAGTGTGGCTCTTTGACATAGGCCATTCAAAAGGATAATTTTTAGAGCAAAATCTTTTCAGACACATATGATTTTGTGTACAAATTTTAAGTGTGTTGATGAATAATAATATTTCACACTGGGACTGAAGGAAGTATTTTCTGTACTCAGGTATTCTTTTAAACATACAAGAAGGATATTTTAAATTTTCTTTCAGAAAGTGGAGACAGTAGACATTTTGGGATATAATGACATTCTACATATAAATTCCATGTGGAAAAAATATTGTATTAATAACATTATGAGGCATCCTTAGTTTCAGTAATCTTTTTCTTCTTTTTAGAGTAATGAAGATTATTTAAATTCTGTTGTTAACATGATCAAAACTTCGTGAGTACTCTTTGATAAATTTCAAATCAGCCATTTTTTAATTCTTATGTCCTATTTTCTGTCCAGTTGTATTATAATTTATCATGCTGTTTTAGTGACTATGGCTTAGTCTTATTCTAAGCCATAATTATGCAGATTAGCAATTTATTAGCATTAGTATTTTCTTGCTGTAGCTGTTACACTACCTATCCATCATGGTATTTATTACCTCTGAAAGAAGCCTACTGTGCCTTCCTTACTGCCATGAAGGTAATTCATCTCTTCCATTTAGAATGGCTTGAGAAGCCGGGCATGGTGGCGCACACCCTTAATCCCTGCACTAGGGAGGCCAAGCTAGGAGGACTGCTATGAGTTTGAGACTAGCCTGAGACTACATAGTGAATTCCAGGTCAGCCTGGGCTAGAGTGAGACCCTACCTCAAGAAAGAAAGAAAGAAAGAGAGAGAGAAAGAAAGAAAGAAAGAAAGAAAGAAAGAAAGAAAGAAAGAAAGGAGAGAGAGAGAGAGAAAGAAAGATTTTGAATCAATATGAAGTTATTTCTCAGACAAGATGAGTCCATGTAGGCTACAGAACTTGTAACAGACACACCCCAATGAGGGAGTTGGTGTCTTCATAATGGGATGGGGAAGGCTACATGAATACATAGGAAAGGACGGATTTAACTCCATCCACAGATAGGGAGAAGGGAGGCATCTTTGGGCAGATGAAAGAAAGGTCATGTGTGGCCCATAAAATCGCTTGAGGACATGAGACCAAAAAGCAATGTGCAGCAGACAGCTGAGGTGGGGGGAGCAATGCCTCCGGATATTCCCCCACCATGACTCTGGGGGGCAGGGAGGAGGGAAACAGTGGTACCAACACGTGAATTGGACTTACAAAGTTTCTGTTATTAAAAAGTAAACGAATTTTAAAAAATATTTTATTTATTCATTTTTCAAGCAGATAGGAGAAAAAGAGAGAGAGAGAGCGAGAGTGAGAGCGAGAGCGAGAGCGAGAGAGAGAGCCAGGACCACCACCTTGTGGGTCTGGCTTATGTGGGTCCTGGGGAATTGAACCCGGGGCCTTAGGCACTGGAGGCAAGTGCCTTAACCTCTGAGCCATCTCTCCAGCCCCCCCCCCCAAAAAAAAAGTAAATGAATTTTAAAGGAGCGAGTAAGGTGCATGTGCGTCTTACACACACACAGACACGCATGCTCAGAGAGGGTGATGCCCAGAGGTCAGACATTGGGCTCCTTCTGCAGATCAATTCTGTGAGAATAGATTGAACAGGTGCCGGCCACACTGCCTCACTGGAGCCCTGGGTGGGTCTTAGTGCTCATGTCATCGCTGATCAGATCTGTCCTGTGGCTGCTGGGATGTCACCAGGAACTCAGAGGAGGAAGAACACCCATCTCTTCTACCTCCAACAGTTTTGTCCCTTACTGCGTCCTATGGGCAAAAAGGACTCTGGGGTTGGGTTTCACAGACTGCTGGTCACCTGTGGACCACCACAGAGTGGCAGTGTGAGAATGTGGGCAGTGAACAGAGAGGGAACCCCACCGGCACCCCAAATCTCAGAGTCCTGGAAAAGCTGGCAGTGAGGATTGTCCAAATGAAATACTCATATGAAACAACTAAAAAGATTATTACCCCAAATAACACCCTGAATTGTAAGTAAACTTCAGAACAAAATCCCACTTTGCCTACAAACCCCCAGAAAACAAGGCAATGAGGGACAAAACCACCAGCTGGTTGGATCTCCTGAAGAAATTGATCCAGTTTCTTCAAACAGACCGTGGAATAATGGGAGAGCAAAATGAAGATGCTGGTGTTGATTTCAGTTTAGAAAGGAAAGAAGAGCGAACCAATTACAGCACGTGGGCCTTAGTTGCCCCCCTGTCTTCCATCATAGACACTTTCTAGACTTTTGGAGACATTTGAATATCAATTGAGCATCGTGTGATATTGAGTAATAGTTTCATAAGGAAGATAATAGAGATGAAAAGGTTATTTCTGGAATAATACAGGGTGAACACTTTGATTAGTATTTTTCAAAAATGCTGTGAGAGGCTGGAGAAATTACTCAGTGGTCAAGGCATTTGCCTGCAAAACCTAATGACCCGGGGTTCTACTCCCCAGTACCCACATAAAGCCAGGTGCACAAAGAGGTGCATGTATCTGGAGTTCATGTGCAGTGGCCTAGAAACCCTGGCATGCCCATTCTCTCTCTCTCTCTCTCTCTCTCTCTCTCTCTCGCTCGCTCTCGCTCTCGCTCTCGCTCTCGCTCTCGCTCTCGCTCTCTCTCTTTCTGTTTATAAATAAATAAATGTAAGCCACTAATGTTTGATTAACACACTATAAAATGCGTGATTTTAAATGATTGTAGGGTTAGGGGTAGAGCTCACCAGTAGAGCACATGCTAAGCATGTATGAGACCTAGTTTCAATCCTGAACTCCAAAAACAATTTAAGTGATTGTATATAAGTATATAAGTTAATGTGGATGTGTTCTTATCATTTGTATGTTTTATTTTACATGATTTGGTCAAAGCCTTTTATTTAGTTCTTATGTGGTAATGAAGAATTACCTTATATTTGAATTCATCTTAAATTCAGGACAATATGGTAGTTTTTAAAATATTCAAGTTCCATCACAGGAAACTGAATATAACTGTGTGATTTTATGTAAATCCATAGAGCTGCAAGAGTTCCATTTTTATGTGACTACAAAGTAGGATCATTCATTTATAATGGTGACTATCACTTCTAGTATAATTACCTCAAGGACATTTGGTGTGAGCCATAAACAAGTCAAAAAGTTTCAAAGAGTCCCAGAAAGGTGTCATCACAAGTATCAAGACTAGAATCTTTCTACCAGGAAAGGAAATTATAATTATAATCATAATTATAATCTGTGTTTGAATAGATAGCCCCTACACTCAGGTGTTTTTGATTAGGAATTGAGCTTGTAACTTGGGTCTCCAGCGGCTGAAGACCTGCTGGGGAAGGAAGGGAGTTGTCACTGGGGGCAGATCCTGGAGTCCAGCCCTAAGGTGTGTTCAGTCTGGCCCTAGTAGGTACATTAAGAACAGTTGCAGTGCTGGCAGCTTTGTGATTCTGGTAGTGGATGGTGCCCCTCGGCCTGGATCTATGGAGATGAGCCAGTTTCGTCCACCACTGATAGTGTTCCTCTGGAATTTGAAAGCCCGAAATAAACCCTTTCCGCCTATAAGCTATTTCTGGTTGGGTGTTTGTCCAGCAATGGGAAGCTGACTGCAACAACATCAAAAGAAAAATGACTTATAATTTGACATTTGTGCTTTAGAATTTGGGGTTATATTGTCTAAGCGTAACGACTTATTAACCTCTGCAGTCCAAACTTTTGGGTGACAGTGTATACTGAAATTTAATATCATTTCATTACCTTTAATGTTCTATAGGTCTATAGTTCAAAGTTATATAATTTTACTTCAAAATTGGGTATAATGTTAGTAATTTTCATAGAAAATTAAACATAACTCCACATTCTTCCAATTTCTACTTTCTAAGGACCATATTAAAATTAATTTTTTTGAAGTAGCCCAGGTCTCACTCTAGCCTAGGCTAACCTGGAACTCATGGTGATCTTCCTACCTCTGCCTCCCGAGTGCTGGGATTATAGGCATGCAACACCATGCCTGGGTTATAATAAGGCTTCTAAAAGTTTTATATTATAAACTAGACACAATGGGACATGCCTACATAAATCCTAGCACCTGGGAGGCAAAGGAGCATCACCGCAAGTTGAAACCCAGCCTGGTCTATGTAGCAAGTTCTAGGCTCTCCAAGGATTTTTGATGAGACCCTGTCTAAACAAACCAAAACATAAAACTATACATTAGCTATACCATAATAGCAGAGAGTAACAGTAACATTTTGACCCCACAGCACTTACGTTCCCACTAAAATAAATAACCAAGAATTCTCCCTGTAAGGCCTAGAACATAGCACATTTCTTTCCTTGAAATTACATTTGGTTTTTTGTTTGTTTGTTTTTCAAGGTAGGGTCTCGCTCTCTCCCAGGCTGACCTGGAATTCACTATGTAATATCAGGGTGTCCTTGACTTCATGGTGATCCTCCTACCTCTGCCTCCAGAGTGCTGGGATTAAAGGTGTATAGGTTCTGGTGGTGTTTTTAACTTAACTTTTCATCTGCTAAGAGTGAGATATTGAAGTCACCCACTCTCATTGTATTCTGGCATATCTTTCTTTGTGTACTAGAGTGCTTATTTCTCCAACATTTATACATTTATATCTACAATTGTTATATCTTCTTGTTGGGTTTTCCCCCTCATTTTCTCTTCTAAGCAATTTTGACTTGAAGATGATGTTTTTCTTCAGTTATTAGTCTAGGTATTGCTCTTTGCTTTCAGATTCCATTTACTTGGAATGTCATTTCCCATCATTCCATTTTCAACCTATATATGTCATTGCTGGTGAGGTGAGTTTCTTGTCGGTAGAAGGTGGGTCTTGTTTTTCGAATTCATTCAGTCAAGCTTTGTCTTTTAATTTGGAGAATTACAATCAAGGCTGTTGTTGAAAGGTATGCATTAATTCCTTTCATTTTGTTGTTTTTATTCTGGCTATTTTGAATAATCTGTTTCCTTTCCCCTTATTTATTTTAGAGGTCTGATTGTGTTCTAAATGAACAATGTTTGATTCCTTTCTAGTATAACTTGCTTGTCTACTTGTCTAGTGGGATTTAGTCTTCTGTGATCTCATCATTGTGTTTCTCTTGTCTTCTTTTTTGAAGGAAGGATACTGTTAAGTATCTTTCCAATGATGGGTCATGAATTAAATTTATGTTCATATTGGAAGGTTTTATTTCTCCTTCAATTCTGAAGGATATCTTTGCTAGATAAAGTAATGTAAGTTGAAACTTATTTTCTTTCAGGATTGAAATAAAGAATTCCAATTTTTGCTGAGAAATCTGTTATTCTGATAGGTTTGCCTCTATAAGTGACTTGGTGACTTCACACTCAGCTTTCTTTTTTTTTCAGTATTTTATTTATTCATTTTCAAGCAGAGAGAGATATAGAGAGAGCAGGAGAGAGAGAGAGACAGAGACAGAGACAGAGAGAGAGACAGAGAGAGCACACCAGGGCCACCACCTGGTGGGTCTGGCTTATGTGAGTACTGGGGAATTGAACCCGGGGCCTTAGGCACTACAGGCAAGTGCCTGAACTGCTGAGCAATCTCTCCAGCCCTCACTCAGCTTTCAATATTCATTCTTATATTGTTTCTTGGTTGATTTTTTTGTCATTTATATTAAATTCATATTAACTAAGTTCCGCTTGTCGCTTGGATATTTTTATCTCTCAAATAGTAGAAGTGTGTTACCATTCTCATGACCCCATGAACACATTCAAATTCACTTTCAGAATTATCATCTACCAGTCATTTTCCTCAGTCAGTTCTGTTTAATGTCACATGGATTTGTAACTCTGCGAGACAAGGCAACAAAACTCCATATGCTGCCATCTACAGTGAACTAAGCCGGGTGTGGTGACTTTGAATTCCGACACTCAGAAGGCAGAGGTAGGAGGATCGCTGTGAGCTGGAGGCCAGCCTGGCACTACAGAGTGAGTTCCAGATCAACCTGGGCCACAGCGAGAACCTGCCACAGAAAAAACCAGAAGTGAACTGAAAAATAGATGTATGTTGACCAGTTGCCAAGGGACTTTCAAAGACGTGACATGATTAGTTTCTGGTGACAGTGCACAAGAGTATGCAGTGGTTTATACATTAAGTCTAGCAGTGACATCTGGAGCAGGGTCATCTGAGAAAATTATTATTTCACTAGGACATGGTAATTGGAGTTCGTGGAATTACTCCTTAGGTTGGGACAGTTATGATTGACAGTGTTGTACACCACCAGGCTCATGTGTGTAAAACTTTGTCCTGATTTTTTTTAATTTTTTATTTATTTACAAGGAGAGAAAGACAGACAGAGAGAGAGAGAGAGAGAGAGAGAGAGAGAGAGAGAGAGAGAGAGAGAGAGCGCACCAGGGCCACCACCTTGTGGGTCTGGCTTATGTGGTCCTGGGGAATTGAACCTGGGGACTTAGGCACTGGAGTCAAGTGCCTTAACTGCTGAGCCATCTCTCCAGTCCTGTCCTGATTCTTAACTGTTTTACGAAGTAAAAATATTTCATTGAGACTTTTTAATAATACCACAGTGCCTACAATTAAATATCACTTAAAGTTATAGTCCCACTTTCAAAGAAGACCACTTATAATGAATGAATTGCCTGGTCGCCCATGGCAAACTGGATGTTACAAGATTTATACTCCAGAATGAAGGGTAGAATGCTCACTGGCAGAATGCTTACCTAGAATGGGCAAGGTTTTGGGCTTGGTTGCCAGCACCACAAAAATTATATAATGGCTTTTATGGGCAATATTTTATATATTATAGTGATATACATATGTATAAAATCTAGTAGGTTATGGATAAGAGTCAATATGCCATTTATTCTAGCTTCAGGAGCCACACTACTACTTAATAGGCTTCTTAATTAACTGAAATTTATCCATTTAGAAAGTGATCTAATGCTGTTTCTTATAGTTACTTTATTATCATATTTCATATAATTTGTATCATATGTATCATATTATACCATTTTTGCTATTATCTGGAATGTCAGAGTACATCTCTAATCATAAGCTTAAGAAAATTCACAGAACATATTCTTAAGAGGAAATTAAATTTACAATGTGCATTTTAATTTTGATATGACTTTCGTTAATTTATAAAATAAATACTTTGGCTAGGAAGTAGTTGTTAAGTGATATTCATAGAACATACCAAGGTATAATATAATTAAACAAAAAAAGACAGTATGAACATGCATAAATAAGTTATTTTAAGTATATTTATATTATTTTGGTACATTATTAATTAATGGTCTTAACCTTCTATTTATAGATTCAAAAAGCAAGTGAAGTCTGGATCCTTAGAGGTCATTTCAGTACCAACTTTTCTCTATCAAGACATGGTGCAAGGTGAGCAAACAGCTAATGAGTCAGCATCCGCTAAAAGGTATGCCATGTTAAAGAATAGTAGGTTAAAAAAAATAAATATAACTAAATAAAAAACCAGGCATGGTGGTGCACACCTTTAATCCCAGCGCTCAGGAGGCAGAGGTAGGAGGTTCACCATGAGTTCAAGGCCACCCTGGGACTACATAGTAAATTCTAGGTCAGCCTGGGCTAGAGTAAGACCCTACCTCAAAAACAGAAAGAAAGAAAGAAAGAAAGAAAGAAAGAAAGAAAGAAAGAAAGAAAGAAAGAAAGAAAGGAAGGAAGGAAGGAAGGAAGGAAGGAAGGAAGGAAGGAAGGAAGAAAAGAAAAGAAAAGAAAAGAAAAGAAAAGAAAAGAAAAGAAAAGAAAAGAAAAGAAAAGAAAGGAAAAGGTATAGTAGTTTAAATAACTGACTCCATAGGAGGACGCTTTGGACTCCATATCTGAGAGATGCTATGGAGCCAACACCTGCTGGTTTACAAGAGATGTCTGTCTGTGTTCAGTGACATAGAGTTGGCGACCTGAAATCACTCGAGGGATGCGTATTTATGCCAGCAAAGTGGGAAAAGCTACACATCAGGAATCTCCACCCCTCACACTGTGAATCAGCCTTTCAACACGTACCAGCTTCTTACTAATGATTTTATGTTCATATTTACAGGCAGTGATAAAGGAGTGGGTGGAAGCCTAGGTTTCTAATCATCACACCTAGAAGCTCCTCCCAGCTCTGTGACGTGTCAGCCATTCTAAATAGGTCCCTCTGCCTTTTTTCCTCCCTTAGTTTCTCAACTTTCCCAAGTGTAGGTATCAGTGAAGCTTCTCTAGAGAAAGAGAACTGATAGAATGAATGTGTATTATAAAGGGGATTTATTAGACTAGCTTATCAGATATGAACTGGGCAGTCCGCAGGGCCGAGAGTCAAAGAACCCAGTAGCTGCTCAGTCCACGTAGCTGGATGCCTCAGCACTCCCAATCAGGCACTGAAGACCCGGGAGATTCCTGGGTTTCAGTCCACATTGGAAGGCTGGTTGATAAAGCTGGGGGTTCCAATGTTCCTGAAGGACAGTGGCTGCAGGGCAGATGTGCCTACAATCTATAGATGTAGGCACAATAGATGTGCCTGGGCAGCCAGGCAAAAGCCTCTGTGTTCTCTTGGAGTCTCTTTATGTGTCACCGCCACCAGAAGGATCACCCACTCTGGGGACAGGTCTGCTCCCTCCATCAATCCTTCCATAAAATGCCCTCGCAGACACATCCAAGAGGCGCGTCTCTTACTTGACTCCTAATTTGATCAATTTCACAATAGGATTTAACCATCCCAGTGGATAGTGAAATATTTAACATACAAATTATGTATTTGGAAGGTATGAAAATAAATGACAGTATTAATGAAAGAAATCTCAAAAACCAAACCTCTATACATCTACAAAGGATGTAACAAATGTGGTATGAAAAAGGTAATAATTTAGCTTCTAAAACCATATTAAGAGAAAGACACCCCAGAAATCCCAAAAGAAGACTTCCCTGAGAATCTATTAGTTTCATTATGTTTAAAAGTTGTAGGTGGCGTGCCAGAAGCTTTAAATTAGTGACTGACTTTAGGCAGTTTCTTATCATTGTAAAGCTGCAACTCACCCCAAGCCTTTGTTTCCCCTTCAATTCTTTATATCTCTCTTTCCTTTGCATGCCTACTTGTATGTGTATGTGCCTATGTCTGTGTGGGAAGGAGCAGGTGTGTGTGTGTGTGTGTGTGTGTGTGTGTGTGTGTGTGTGTGTGTGTGAAGACCAGAGGTCAACATGGGGTATTTTCCTCAATCGCTCTCCTCCTTGGTTTTTTTGCCAGGGTTTCTCACTCAACCCACTGCACTGATCCAGCTAATCTAGCTAGCCAACATGCCCAGGGGCTCCTCCTGATGTCTTCTGAACACCAGGATTACGGGCACACAGCCAGCATTACAAGGATGCAAGAGATCAGAGTCAGGTCCTCATGTTTGTGCAAGCACGTGAATGACAGCCATCTCCCTGGCCCCTTCTTTTCTCTTCTTAAAGTGTGTGTGCCCGTCATAGCTCCCATCTCCTTTCACTGCCTGGGTCTTGACTTGAGCCGTGTCCATATAGACCTGTCTGTTCTCCCTAATCCCAACTGTGCCTTGGTTCGCACAGATCTACTCCCAGAGCCAGAAAACTCTTATTTCATACATGCCCGAATCCAGAGCGCCTTGCGTGCTTTAAGAGATCCTTCGATGCAGTCTCTTCTACCCTCACCCCCTGCCTCTTTTCGAAGCTTTCTCTGCTCTCAAACTCAGTTGGCATGCATTTCCCATGATGTGTGTGGCACAGTTTGGCTACATGAAACGCCCTGGCTCTCCCTGGAGAGTCACCCCCCACCTTACTAGAAGATGGCCCTGATTCATATGTCATCTGTCTGGTTCTTCTAAACTTTGTTTGTATCTTCATACGAGACCATGAGGTCCAGAGTGCAAGAGTTCTGTGCATGTGTGTGACCCAGCATCCTGTCATTTCCCATTAAGTCACAACAAGGCTTCTTGATCCTTTCATGTGAACCTTCATTACTTAGTTTAAAACTGAACTAATTATAATGTAGATTATACTTATTTTAGTTTATCAGTGGCAGACGCTACCCATTGAATAAAAGTGGGAAAATCTTTAGTTTGAATTTTATTATAAATATATTTACTCCTAGTGAATGTCTATAGAACTCTGTTAGTAAACCATAAAAATTGTTCTTTTTACTGCTGAAATATGCTGATACATTAAATAATTATGAGAAATATTAACCAACTGACTTGTTTATCTTTAGCTGGCGAATGAAACAGGTACTGGATTTTTGTATCTTGATGCTGTATGCCCAACCCAAGGCCAGGTATTATCTGCAGGTGAAAATTTACTAGATCTGTAATTTTAAATGAATTTCTCCCCTTGTCCATCCATCTTTTACTTCTTTCCTTCCTCCTCATGCTATCTGCCTTAAACTCTGTACCCAGAAAAACAGAAAATATTTATTTTATTAAAAGATCAGAAATTAGCTTAAAGTTGATTATATATTAATCTTCTTTTGAGGTTTACTGTCATAGAGGAAACTATAACTACCTGAAGCAAATGGAAAACAAAATCTAAAACTATTGGGAAAAAATAGAAATTACATACATTTCCCTGCCCACAGTCTTTTTTTTTTTTTTTGAGAACCTATTTTAGGTCATTCTATGTGCCTACCAAACTTGGTAACATAAAGTAACATGCCTCACCTTGTGAGTTACATAGTTCCATGTTTCCTTACTGGGTGCATAAAAATGGATCAGTCATATATAGTTTGTACCACTTCAATCACTGCATAGTCCAATAACAATGCTGTGCCCCCCCCCACACACACAAGAAGTATGTACTTCACTGCAGAGAAAATGTGCCCTTCTGGGTCTAGCGAAATAGCTCAGTCAGTAAAGAGCTTGCAAAGTAAGTGCAACGACCGAGTATCCTATCCGTGTGCAAGAAGCTGAGAGGGGCGACTAACTCTTGTCATCCAGCCTCAGAGAAGTGGAGGCAGGTGATCCCTGGGGTTTGCTGGCCAGACAGTTGTAGCCTATCTGGTCAATTCCGGGCCACTGAGAGACTGTTTCAAAGAAAGTTTGCTGATGCCTGAGAATTGAAGCCTGAGGTTGTCCTGTGGTCTCCACACATGTGTAGCTGCATGTTCATAGAACAAGGACCCTCCCTTACACACACAGAGAAAATGTGCATTTGTGAAAATGATTTTCAGAAAATTATTGGAGAGGAGAGAGAGAGAGAGAGAGAGAGAGAGAGAGAGAGAGAGAGAGAGAGAGAGAGAGAGAGAGAGAGAGGGGCCCAAAGCAAAGTCTTTACTTCTTTGCTATTATTGAAAGAAACATTCTTTTAGATCCTAGTTGGTAGGAATGAAGTAGACACATCAGATCCAGTCAGTATTCTCTTTCCAGTCCGAAACGCCACCATTCTGTTCTGTGCCTTAGGGCCGTCACTTCTTTCTCATCATTTAGGAGGCTTCTTAGCCTGTGGTTTCTACATACTAAGCCAAAAATCAAGAAAGAAAGCTCTTGCTTTCACCTCCTCCTTCTCCTCTGGAGGCCTCCTGATAGGCATCCCGGATTACCTTTCTAACCTGCCATCTTCGCATGCGAGTGCCCGGTTCCCTTTTGTCATCTCTTTACCAAGGACCAGAGTAGCCAAGGCCACCACCTGGCACCCAGCCTCTCAGACATACTGTATGTTTGCTTCCTATGATGTGGTTATGTGCACTTTTGCCCCCGAATTACCACGTGAAATTGTACCCCTAACACAAAGTGTTGACATCACCAGGAGGGATCCTTGGGGAGTGGTCCTGAGGACATAGGGGACAAAGGGCACATGAAAGACCCCAGGCATGAAGACTGAGCTCTTGGCAAACACCAAATCTGTTGGTGTCTGGTTCTTGGACTCTCCAGTCTGGAGCAATGTGTGATCATTACCTCTGTTAATAAACTGGCCGGTCTATAGTGTTAGTTACATCAGCCTTATGGACTATGAGAGTCTTTAAGAGGAAGAGCTTGTGAAGATGAAATGTATTGAAACCAGCAGACTTTCAAAGAAGGTTTAAATGAAATGTTACAGCTTAGTGCTTAGAAAAGAACAAGATGCTCCTTGGTCAGGTTAGTTTCAGAATCAGAGAATGAAAATGGACCAATCAGAACAGCATCAGCTGGGCCTGATGGTGCACACCTTCAATCCCAGCACTCTGGAGGCAGAGGTAGGAGGATTGCTGTAAATTCAAGGCCACCCTGAGACTACATAGTGAATTCCAGGTCAGCCTGGGCTACAGCAAGACCCTACCTCAGGGGTGGGGAGAACAGCTTCTGTGAATTGCGCTCAAAATTATTCTCTTATCAAAAACATTTGCGTCTTCAAACTAATATTAATTCAATGGAAGAATTGAAGGAACTAATGCCTTTTTCGTTTTTTTCTTTTTCCTCCAGCTAGAAGATGATATCATAGCAAAAAAGATGTACTTTACAAAAATGTCAGATTTTGTAAATAATATCACTCCAAATGATTGGCTTTTTATAGAGTTTTCAATACTTGGATTTATAGGTAAGCAAAAGATCTATTTTGTTGGATCATGATGGGTCAAGCTTTATCTTTTTCTTTTCAATTTCATTTTAAAATTAAACTATCACATATTGAAAAAAGATATTTGGGTCTAATGAAGTCATATTTTAAATATATAGTATATCTTTAAAAATCATGAATATAAAATAGTATTTTGAGCAAACAATGCTTAAATTTTGTAATAACACATTGCTTTAATAAAAATCACTAAAGGTTACAATGCAGATTTTAAGTGCTGTAAATGTCAGCTAAGATGATCAGAATTTAAATAAAATTAAGATATTATGATTCCTTTTTAAAATGTTTATTTATTTTATTTATTCATTTAAGAGAGAAAGGGAGGAGAGAGAGTATGGCATACCAGGGCCCCTTGCCACTGCAAGCAAACTCCAGACATGGGCATTATTTTGTGCATTTGACTTTACGTGGGTACTGGGGAATTGAACCCAGGTTGGCAAGCTTTGCAAGCAAGCCTTTAACTGCTGAGCCATCTCCCTAACCCTAAGAGATTATAACTCCTATATATTTTTTATTTTATTTACTTATCTTTCACTTTATTTAGACAATTAATTTGCATTAGATATTAAAATTGACTTCCTAAGGGAATGGTTAGTTGGCGTGTCACTGCTTCTTTACACACATTCCCTTCAGAATGGATATTCCTAAATAAATCCCAAAGCAAGTACGGTATCCAACTTCATTGATACTTTAAACTTCATTTTTAAAGACTAGAAGACACTGAGTTTTTAATTTTTGCTTTTTCTCATGTTAATAGAATGGACCACTATATTTGAATTGGTTACTTATTTATGAGGTTATTTCTTTTTCTCCATAGGAAAACTATTTAGATCAGAGGACCTATCTGAATTTGTACGCTTTTTTTTAATGTTCTACCAAGAAAAACCTGCATATCTGCTCTTGGAGGACATTGCTACAATAAAGATGTGTAATGAAAAACAAGCTTTGGTGAGCGAGTATCCCCTTCCAAATACCTACTATTCTAAGAAAGCACTGCTATCTAATGTAATTATATAAACACTTAAAAGTATTTATTTAGAGAGACAAAGAGACAGAGAGAACGGGTCAGAGAGAAAAAGAGTGAGTATGGGTGCACCAGAGCCTTCTGCCACTGCAAACAAACTCCAGACACACGCTCTGCTTTATGTGTCTGGCTTTACATGGGTACTGGGGAATCGAACCCAGGTCATCAGGCTTTGCAAGCAAACACCTTAACCACTAAGCATCTACCCAGCCCTTTAAAAATATTTCATTTTACTTATTTGAGAGAGAAATAGAGAGGTAGATAGAGAGTGAGTACCTAAACATTTTCAGGCAAACAAAATCTGATGAGTACAACTTCTGATACCTTAAACTTATTGACACTTCCATGTGCTAAGTGAACCGAGAGTCAAAAATAATACAGTGAAAAGTTTAAATCAAAAAATAGAGTGAACAGAAAATTAGTGATAGCTAACAATCCAATGATTTCAATATTTATATCAAATATAAATTACTGAAATATACTAGACAGAATATATGTTTTTTAACATGGCACAACCCTGCTTCACTCAGTTCACATATAGGGTACAGATTAGAAGTAACCAGAGAAAATGGGTCATGAGAGCAGCAATGCAAAGAATGAAAGAAAAGCTGTACTAGTAGCTAGTCTGACAGAAATGTGTAGGCAGGAAAATACTAAATATTCCACTTAATGTGTTTCAATGAAAACAAGAGAGGAGACAAAAGTGGTGAGACTCGACTGTGTAATCCAGCACTCAGGAAGCTGAGGCAGGAGGATTTCCATGAACCAAGGTTAGCCTGTATTACACAGGAGTAAGACCTTGTCTCAATAAACAAGAAAACCCAGGAGAGGAACACTGTACCTGCTCCAACAGTAGCTTGGCTTTTAAAGATAGTGTTCATGAAAATAATTGCTTAAATCTTTCTTTTAATCCCGACTCTTTAGCTCTCTATTCTTATAAAGAACTTAAGAGCTAAGTGTTTGGGGTAAAATTTTTAAATACTAATATAGAACTCTAGCAAAACCTAAAATAATATAAACCCTGTCAGCAGCGAATGTAGTAGAAAGTTATGTTTGGATTTTCAAAAAAATATGTTATTTATTTATTTGAAAGCAGAGAGATCGAAGAGAGACAGGCAGAGAGAATGGGCACAACAGGGCCTCCATTCATTGCCAACAAACTGCAGAGGCATGTGCCACAGTGTGCATCTGGCTTTACGTGGGTACTGGGGAATTAAACTCAGGTTGGTAGGCTTTGAGAGCAAGCGCCTTAACCACTGAGCCATCTCTCCAGCCCCTGTATTTGGGTTTTTATGAAAAGTTGTGGCTTTTCTCTTTCCCAGAATAAATGTCTCCAGCTTAACAAGAAAAGACGGATTCAGTATAAACCTTCTCTGTTCCAGCATGTGGGCACCCAGTCATCACTCCCTGAGAGACAACAAAACCTCAAGGTAATAAGTTCCTATTTAGAACAATTGATAAAGAGAAAGAAACCACAAAATGTGACTGTCTCAACACATGTCCTGTGTGACACCACTTTATGTTGGGAGGCGAGTTTATGAAAATCTCCCTAATCCTGAAGATTCCCCTAACCTGTTATTTTGATCAGAAAAATTCACCATACATAAATGTATTTGTTTTCTTTTTAATATTTTTCTTTTTTTATTTATTTGCAAGCAGATAGAAAGGAGGGAAAGGCAAATAGGAGTCCCAGGGTCTCTTGCCACTGCAACTGAACTCCAGATGCATGCCCCATTTTGTGCACCTGGCTTTTATATGGGTACTGGGTAATTGAACCTGGACCATCAAGCTTTGAAAGCAAGTACCCCTCAACCACTGAGTCATCTTTCCAACCCATTTTCTTTGTTTTCTGCTGTGCAATACAAATAATAAAAATCAAGAAGTGATTTGAAAATCAAAGGCATTTTCAATACTATTGTAGTCAGCCACATGCTGCTGGGATGAACCTCTAAACCAAGCACAGTTATGGGAGGAAAGGGTTTATTGAAGCTACAAATCCAGGGGAAGTTCCATAATGGAGAAAGAGATTGGCCTCCTTTTACAGGTCCAAGCAGAGAGAGACAAACCCATCACCAACACCACACACACACGCGCGCGCGCACACACACACACACACACACACACACACACACAGACACACAGACACACAGACAAAAAAAAAAAAACAGGCAGGAGGGGGAAAGGAGAGAAATCTCCTTCTTCTTTATATAGCCTTAGGGTGGGGTCTTGGCACCCTATCCCAGACTTAAAGGCTTCCTGAGTCTCTGGAATTTTCTTCCTCATTACCCTAGCTCCCTGCCCCCTACTGAGAGGCTGCCTTCCTATAAACATCCTCAGAGACCCTCCCAAGATAATTTTAAAAATCAAGTCGACAACAAACCCTAACCATCACAATTACTTTAGTCTACAGTTCAAAATTGTAAGCAAGAACATTTCAGAAATAAAGTGTCTATATTTATTTTAAATACTCTGTGTGTGTGTGTGTGTGTGTGTGTGTGTGTGTGTGTGCATGTGTGCATGTGCAAGCATATGGAGAGCAGAGGACAATGTTGGGCCTGGAACTGCTAAGTCAGCTATACTGGCTAGACAGTAAGCCCCAGGATTCACCCATCTCCACCTCCCCAGTGCTGGGCTTACAAATATCCACCACCATGCCCAGCTATTTTTATATGGTCTCTGGGGATTGAGTTTTTATCCTGACAAGATGTTTTGCTGACTGAGCTAACGCCACAGCCCATGATTACTGCTTTTATTCAGAACACTATTAATCAGATGGTGGTGGTGGTGGGGGAATTATCATTGTTTGGTATTTCATCATTCTTAAATTTTTCACTATTTTTGGAAACAATATTGATAATTGAGTTAGGATTGGTGTTAGCTTTCTATCACCTTAGCAACATATCTGAGATAATCTCCTTAGTAAGGGAAAAGGTTTGTTTTAGCTCCTAGCTGTAAGGCTTGCTGAGCCCTGTCACTTGAGTCCTGTGGTGGCACAATGCATCACATTGGGGTAGAGGAATTCCTCGCATCATGGAGCTTGGGAAGCAAAGAAGGGGCTAGGGGACAAAGCCATGGTTAATTAGGTCCCAACTCTTAAAGGTTCCTCCACCTCCTAACATTGGCATGGCCTGGTGACCAGGTTTTCAACACATAGGTTTTTTGAGAAAGCAACATCTTGGTGGAACAGAAGGAACAAAAGCTTCAGAGTCAGAACACTGAGAAATTAGTCATCGTAACTTTGGAGGGCATTCATGATATCAGAGGAGTCCTGGTACAGCTTGAAGCTGTCTCCATTTATAATATCAGGGCTTTAATCCTGCAAGCTTCTTCTACCATTGGAATATTATTAACACCTCTACCTTCTCTTCATATGACAACAGAAATAGTCTGATTCTTTGTCAATTGAAATGGGGAAGGCCCCCACACATCCCCCCACCATTCACGATCTCCTCTTTCTCTCCCTGGTGTACTCTCTGACTTGTACTCTGTGCAAGGAGGAGTGTTCCCAACACAGCATGAACTCAGTTGCTGTTAGCTCTCAGCTCTCAGGGAAGGTGAAATCCAAGGACAGATATTTTCAGACAAGGCAAAATACCTAGAGTAGTGAACATCTATGATTCCTTGTGCCAAAAATAGTGCCGTCAAAAGATATAAAGCCTGGTAGCAAATGAAACATCCATGCCATTTTATTTTTGGAGGGGTGCCAATATAATTGGGTTCTTTTGTCACATTGTAAGTTTTTCTCAGATATTTTTTAGCTTCACCTTTATAAATGCATGACAAGAAGAATCTACAATCTTTCACATCTTGATGGTATGATCTTAGCTTTTTTCATTTTATACTTCATACCGCATACAATGGACATCAGTAACAAACTAAGTAATATAATAAATGTGACTAAATTTAAATATTTTTATGTTCAAACAGGATGAAAATTACTAGAAGTTTCGTGACTCTTGCAGCTCCTTTAAAAAGCTATCTCATTGTTTGGGAAAAAATGGCATCACACATGTCAGATCTTCTCACCTTACAGTGGATAAGAGGCATTATATTTTATAAATGAATCCTTTAATAATAAACTAGTGAGTATAAAGATTTGATACATTTTCACAATTATTACACATTTGTTCATCATTATGTTAAATCGTTACATTCTGTATATGCTCAAATTCTGTCATGCTTCCTTAAATTTTTATTACATAAATCTTTCAAAATTTTTATTTAAATTTGTTAAATTGTGTTTTATGCTTACAAAACTTTTTTAGTTTGTTTGTTTTGAGGAAGGGTCTTTTATTCTAGCCCAGGCTGACCTGGAACTCACTCTGTATTCCCTGGCCTTGAACACATAGCAATCCACCTCCTGAGTGCTGACATTAAAAGTGTGTACCACCACACCCAGCTTATAAAACTTTTTAAGTGTAAGATAAAATTTTCTATTATGTAGTTTTATTAAGAAAAATATTTGCTTTGAGGCTGGACTGGGCTAGAAAAGAACCTGTCTCATAAAACAAACAAAAATTTTAAAAAGAAAAATGTTCATCCCTAATTGTCTTGCTTATAATGCAGAAATTAAAATAATGATGCCATCTTACTGATAAGCTGTAGTTCTTAAATCGTTTGAAACTTGCAAGATCAATTCTTAGTAGAAGCTCTTTAATATCAGGTTCTATATAACTTTTTTCTTCAGAAACAACTTAAATACTTTTGTCTTACTAAAATGGAAATTTTGCAAAATTTGAATAAAATACTCAAAAGTACATGTATTCTTTAGCTAAGAAGCAAGCAAATAGCATTTTTCTACAATTTTGTAATGTCCCATCCTATTTGAAAAAGTTACTCTCCTTTCAGCATAGTGCCCTGCATGCAGACCCAAGAATTTTTTTTAACTTTTTATTGACAAATTCCATTACACATAGACCATATACAATAACCATAATATCTTCCCACCATGCCCCCCTTCAACTGTCCCCTACCATCCCTCTATTGGATCCCTTCTTTTTTAGAAGTCTCTCTTTAATTTTGTCGTTCTATTATGCAGGTCTTGTGTAGGTAGCATCAACCACTGTGAGGTCACGAATGCCAAGGTCTCTTTGTGTCTGGAAGATAGTATTGCGAAGCGCTCCTCCCTTCCTTTGGCTCTTAAATTCTTACCACCATCTCTTCCTCCATGTTCCCTGAATCTTGGAAAGTGTGATAGAGCTGAAGACTCTACTGTCATGTCTCAGCACTTTGATGAGTTTTAAGTCCCCCCCCCACCCAGTGGGTCAGCACCATCTAAAAAGAGAAGCTTCTTGTTGTACCCAGAAGCCATAGATTATAATTTTAAAACTTTGGATAAAAAAACCCTTTCAGTGCCAAGGTTGGGATATCTTCCCACAAGTTGTTGGCTAGGGAGGCACCTATTGGCCCCAAAACATTACAGGCTATTAGGCTCTTGGTGCCGACTGGATTTAAATGCTAAGAGCTGGTTGTTGAAGACTGCACATGCTTGGGCTTCAGCTCACAGAGAAATCAAGCTGGAGCTGAGCTGGAGGCCTCCTCTCTATTGATTAGCTGTCAGAATGCTGGAAAGACATATGCAGACTGTTGGGGAGAAGAGTCATCAATGGTGTTAACCAGCAGTGGACCTTGCAAGCAGACGCAGCCAGGCCCAATGCACCAACTGATGCAATGGTGGCAAGCCTATTATGGAGGAAACCAACTGCTCTCTGAATGGACCCTCTCCATGGGTGGGAATTCCTGCCTGGTATTGAAACCTAATCAAAAGCTGTGGCAGAGGAGGTCATAAGCGTGAGGGACGAAACTACTACTACTATTGTTCCGATAAACGGATATATTATACCCATCAAACTGCCCTCTAAATACCTGTGTTTATGTCCATATATTAATGCTCACTTTAATATTAATATCTCACTTTTGGTTAGAGAAATTTCTTTTTTTCAGATGCCGGTGATCACTGGGGTGACTCAAAACTCACCAAAGTGCTGAGAAGAAGGGACAGTGGAGTGTTCAGTATTGAATGAGGCATTTCTACCAAACCCTGCAAGGCTAAGGGACTATTGCAGAGGATGTGGCAGAAAGAACATAAGAGCCAAAGGAAGGGGAGGAGTGCTTACAATGCTATCTTCCAGACACAAAGTGTCCTTGATATCCATGACCTCACAGTGGCTGATGCTACCTACACAAGACCTGCATAGTAGGAGGTAAAAATGATAACATCAAATAGAAGAGAGACTAGTTCGAAAGAAGAAGGGATTCAGTGGAGGGAGGATTTGGGGATGCGTCTGTCTCTAAACAAAAGTGAAAGTAGCATTAATGTAAGGGCATGAACAGAAGTATTTAGATGGCAGTTTGGTGGGCATAATATATCCATTTAGCCAGAAAATAGTAGTAGTTTTCCCCCTATATGGCTTATGGCCTCCCAAGCCATAGGCTATTTTTCAGTTTTAATAATAATTTAATTATGGCTACTATTACTCTCTATCGAACTTGTTAAAATGAAAACAAGTGGAATGCTACAAAATAAAAAACAGGGAGAAGAAAATTTTGTTGCAGAACAAGAAATTAAATAGTTTGGATTAAGTTTTCAGTACCAAGCATGAATTCTCTCTCGTGGAGCAGGCCTCAAATTCAGCCAGAGAGCATTTGGTTTCTCCCATAACAGACATGCCACCATTGCACCAGCAGAGCCTAGAACGTTAATGTGTTAGAGGGTGAATTGACAGATAAAATACAAAGTACATAGTATGTTGTTTGAGATCGGGTTCTGCTGTGTAGTAGCCCAGGCTGGCCTCAAACTCCAATCTTCCTGCCTCAGCCTCTCCTCTCGAGTGCTGGCATCCAGGGGCACCATGACACGTGGTTTGCTGTGACTTTTTTTCAGGTTGTTACTGCTGAATCTGACTGGCCTGGTTTAAGTGAAGGAAAAGAGGATATTTCTCACAAAATGCCTTAACTGGATAATTACCTAAGGCTAAGTCCATGGCTTTTATTAAAGAATTATATGCAATGTTTTTACCTTTTCTCCAAAATAGTTACTTCAGGTTTCTCTTTTATGTAACGATACATGCATGCATCTGGAGTTTGTTTGCAGTGGCAAGAGGCCCTGGCATGTGCATTCTCTTGTTCTCTCTCTCTCTCTCTCTCTCTCTCTCTCTCTCTCTCTCTCTCTTTAAGTAAATAAATAAATAAATAAATTTTAAATTTAAAACTTGTATTAAAAGTGTCTGGTCTTTCTCTCATTAAAAAAAAAAATGTGCATGTGGGCTGGAGAGATGGCTCAGCAGTTAAGGCACTTGCCTCCAGTGCCTAAGGTTCAATTCCCCAGTCCCCACATATGCCAGACCCACAAGGTGGGTGAATAAATAAAAGTTAAAAAAGGGGGGGTGTTTAAGTCATGAAACTAGAATGGGGAGCAGAAGAGGAGGAGAATTCTTAAAAGGGGAGAGGAAAAGGAGGATGTAATGAAAGCAGAATGAGGGCCGTCAATAGGGGGCAGAAAGCTAGGGGAGGAGAGTGAGGGAGATGAACCAATAAAAATCAACTGTGTATGAAGATGTCATAATGAAGCCCTTACAAGTGCTAACTTGCAAAAGTTAAAATATTTTATTTATTCATTTTTCAAGCAGAGAGAGAGAGAGAAAGAGAGACACAGAAACACAGAGAGAATGGGCACACCTGGGCCTCCAGACTGCAAATGAACTCAACACATGTGCCACTTTATGCATCTGGCTTTATGTGGCAGTGGGGAATCAAACCTGGGCCAGCAGGCTTTGCAAGCAACCATCTCTAACCACTGAGCTATGTCTCCTCACTGTGTCTCTCATGCACATGTATCTTTCAAAGATTTCAAATTTGACTTAAAATTTGAACTTAAAAACCAGAAAGAAGTATTTGAGCCATGGCTGAGATACAGTGGGTTCAGGTATGCTAGAATGGAGTGAAAAGATAGCCTTAAAAATCCACCCCAATCATTTCTGTCCTTAAAGAGACAATATGTGAATGAGTGTTTGGGTGATGATAGCATAGCATTTCTAGAAAATGTTTCTGATGTAGTAAGAAGAGATGCTGCCCCAGCTCCATCCCACTCATCTTTGCTCTTATGAATGGTAGGTGTTTAGGGGTCTGGCTTACCACCCAGAATCTCTGATCTGAGATGTACCAGGAGGAGCCTTTGAGAACCCAGGCACCTGTCTGGAGTATAGCAGAGAAAATACTGTTCCATGGGTTACCTTGGGCATTTATTTGCATTATAGCATTGCACTATTTTTGCCTTATTAAAAATCACTTTTCTTCAAGTGTTTATATGAAAGCAAGATATATATCTAAGCAGCCCCACACACACACACCTGGGATCTGAACACCTCTCATCAGGCCCCACCTCTTCCTTTCAGCACCTCCCACAGGACCAAAGTGAGGATCTAGCCTTCAGCACATGGGCTTCAGGGGAACATTCCAGATGTGAGCTCCAGCAGATCATAGCAATGTAGTAATATAATAGACACTTATAGTAATAACAAATATGGATGCATTCTTACAGAGAGGGGAGAAAGACACCCTCTGCTAATACAGGTGTGTCAGGCTGAAGTGGGGTCATTGTGTCCTCTCCAAAGACCCCCAACTCTGTGGTAAATCTGGGCAGCCATTTCCCATGGAAACTTTCTTGATTTAATAATGTTGGTGTCCAGTTGTAGATGTTCAATTGATTTAAGCAGCCACGAGCTGATACAGTTGTATTTTGCTGACATTTGCTTCTTTCAATAAGACCAGATAAAATATGTAATTTTTAGTACATGCAGTTCATCAAAATTAATGCCACTAGTAGAAACAGCTGAAACAAGCCAATTTTCATAGGAGAAACAGAGAAAGTTGATGAGAAATAATAACAACAACAAAAAGCCCAGAGATATGGAGCCCAGCTGATTGTATGAGGGAATTTAACTAAACCTCTTCATGAGCCTGTGTGCTGAGGACTGAACCCAGGAGCTGAAGGAGGGGTAAAATTTAAAAACCAAATTCTTATAGTCTCAACATTTCTAAATCGTCTCAGATGGTAACAAATACCACAAGTTTCCATATTCTTTTAATGATGCAAATTAACATTAATATGTAATCATGATAATTATAACACACATACATATACACAGAGATACTACATAGCAACATCATTTCTTTGGTACACAGACCTTGAGTGCAATATTATAAACAGATTCCCAAGCCACATTGAGACTATAACAGGCCATGTCTTGTTATTGACATACAGAGCTTATGGGATTCTGTTAGAAAGCCTGTTGTTACAATGCAAAATCCAAACAAGTTTAAGAAAAATCCTGATTTCCACAGAGGCTGAAAAAGACTTTGAAAAAATTCAACACTGTTTCCCATAGCAACCATTAGAAAGAGCTTGGGGATATAGCTTAGGGTTTGGATGCCTAAGGGTTCTGGGCTCCATCCAAAGTACAAATGGGAAAAAAAGTGAATGAAAAATGGGGGTGAATGGATACTTTCTTGACATGTACAGTGCTTGTGGAAATACAAGCCAATGCAACACTTACATTTGGTATGTGAGAAAAACTACATACCATTTAAAACCACCATGAGATACCAACTTAAAGACCGGCCATGCTCAACAACGTAAAGACAGGAAGTAACAGGGAATGGAAAACAGTGTAACCACTTTGAATCAAACAGCTTTGTATTATCTGAAACAGCTATCCTAGGTACATCTCATTCATCCTGCTCATTCTATTCCTGGTTACTTAAGAGAAAAGAAAATCTTTGTTCAAACAAAGACTTGTTCAGGGATAATGCAAATGTCCATTAAGAGGCAGATGTGTATGTGATTGGCCATTACAGTTTATTAGGCACAGGCAATATTCTGTTAAAATTAAAAATAGCTTTTTGCAAGTTTGTGGAGGGGGAAGGAGGCGTACTCCTTTAGTCTCAGCACTCTGGAGGCAGACGTAGGAGGATTACCATGAGTTCAAGGCCAGCCTGAGAATACATAGTGAATTCCCTTGTCTAGAGCAAGACCCTATCTCGAAAAACCAAAAAAAAAAAAAAAAAAAGAGGTAGATGTATAAAAGATTTTACATCTCAATAGTGAAAAATTACCAAGCAATCAAAAGGCACAAAGTCTGTATACACACAAATACTTAGATTGATGTCAAAATAATCTTACTGCCTGAAGGAAGCCTGAAAAACGTGTTATATATTGTCCCATTTTTATAAAATTCCACAAAATGTAATCAAACCCATATGACTTCTTGTGTGGTTCTTAGAGACGGGGAACAAAAAAGGTGCTGGAATTAAAGGCGTGCACCACCACCACGCCAGGCTATCTAGCTATCATCTATCTATCTATCTATCATCTATCTATCATTTATCTATCTACCTATCTATCCATCCATCCATCCATCCATCCATCCATACATCCATCCATCCATACATACATACATCACAAACTCATGAGAGCTCAGCACTTAAAATACACCGCTGGAGAAGAAACCTAGACTATTTATCTTGTTCCTATTCTTGCTGGGGTGGCGCACATTGGTAACCCCAAGAATGAGGAGGTGGAGGCAGGTGGATCAAAAGTTCAAGGTCATCCCCGGCCACCTAGATGGGAGTTCAAGGTCACTGTTTGCAGAGTGGGAAGTCTGGGCTACAAGGAAGGGATTCTCCACCAGCGGGCAGGCAGGGAGGAAGAGAGGGTGCGCGTCCCCGGCGGCGGTTGAGCACGCGCAGCAGCAGCAGGTCGGGGCCGCGCGCCCCGGGGCCGCGCCTCCTCCGGCCGCGGGCGCTCGCGCACGCGCAGTTAGCAGTCGCTGCTGGGCGGCCGCCGGCACGATCGGTCTGGAGAGACTTCGGGACTAAGTGTCGGGCAGCGAGACGGACACCTGAGCTGAGCTGCCGGACACAGGTGAGCCTTCGCCGGGGCCGGTTCAGGAAGCGGGCCTGGGGTACCTGGCCCGCATCACCTCCTGCGAGCGAGCCGGTGTCTGGGCTGGGAGCGGCCAGGTGAGGATGGAGGTGTGCGGACCCGCGGGAAGCCAGGCGCCCGGGCGCAGGGAGGAGCCAGGGTACAGGGCGCAGGGCGCAGGGCGAAGGGAGGATGCAGGGAGGGCGCAGGGAGGGCACAGGGCGGTCCTGCACCTGCACCTGTCGCTGGGCTGGGGCTGGGGACCGCCGCCCGCCCGGGGCCACCCTGTCGCCCAGGTCCGTTGTCCCAGCGGTTGCCATCGCGCCCGTTCCGCGCTCGAGCCCGGGTCACGCTTGTCCCCGCGCTCCTGGATCCGCGAGCTAGCCGTCCGTCTCCAAAACGCAAACAAAACCATCTCCGCGAGGGCACTGGACCCAACCGGGTCCGCGAAGGTGGCCGGGACTCTGGCCACTCCCTGGGCGGGCTGCCCTCGGGAGGGAGGGAGCCCAAGAGTGTTGAGGCCATTGAAGCCCTAATTACGAGAGACACAGTATCTCCTAAAGCCTGTTGACTATCAGTCAGATACTTCGTCTGAATTTTATTTATCGCCTCGTCCCAGCCAAGCAGGAGCGTGCGTTGGTTTTGGGATCTAAAAGCAAAGGACAACCCATCTCAGGAAGCAATCTCAAGTTCATAAACGAGCCAACCTATAATTTACTAACACAGTTTTGCTTGCATGATTTTTTTTTTTTTTTTGATTTTTGAAACATGGTCTCAACTCTAGCCCAGGCTGATGACCTGGAATTCACTGAGTAGCCCAGACTGGCTTGAACTGATGGTGATCTCCTACCTTCCCTCCTGAGTGCTGGGAGCAAAGGTGTGCGCCAACATACCAGGTGCTTACATGAAATTATTATATGACTCTAGATAGCCCTCTGTTTAGTAATGGTTAATTTTGACCCCTTTTCAGTTAACAGTTCTGTGCTCGTATCTTCTTGTTGGTTTGTTCTTGCAGTTACATTTAGAATTTATTTTCCAGGTTCTAGAATAACATAGTCTCTGTGTTTGTCTTATTTTTTCAACTTAATGAGTGATTTATTATATGTATGTAAATGAGTCTGTAGGTACTGGCTAGAGCTGCAACTTAGCTTCATGACTTTTTTCAGGTCGAATAAATTTGTGTTCTTTTTAAAAAAATATTTTATTTATTCATTTTCAAGCAGAGAGAGAGAGAGAGAGAGAGAGAGAGAGAGAGAGAGAGAGAGAGCGCACACCAGGGCCACCACCTTGTGGTTCTGGCTTATGTGGGTCCTGGGGAATTGAACCCAGAGCCTTAGGCACTGGAGGCAAGTGCCTTAACCGCTGAGCCATCTCTCCAGCCCAATTTGTGTTCTTTTAAAATTTTTTATTTATTCTTTTTACATGGGGGAGGGGTAACCCAGTGGTTGGACAGAGGTCAGAGGACAATCTCCTTGGATGTTGGTCCTCTCCTTCCACCTTACTTGGGTCTCTTGTAGCTTGCTCCTGGGAACAGCTGACAAGCTTACCCACAGTCTTTGGAATTCTACTGAGTCTACCTCCCAATGCTGTGGGCTCATTGGGAGTACAGGCAGACATGATACTTTGGGTTTGGCGTTATGTGGGTGATAGGAATCTGAACTTAGGCCAGCATGCTTGCAGAACTTTAACTGCTGAGCCATCTTCCCAGCCCCAAATGTGTTCTTAGTTATGAAATTAGAAAATTAATAAGTAAAATAATAATTTAAAAAAGAAAGGAAAGAAAGTGACACCTGTCAATGCTGACAGAGCTTTTTATGTCATTAAGGTTGGGCTGAGGCCTCTCCCTGCGCAAGTGAGAGGAGGCCCAGAACAGTTTAACCAGGTGCCTTTTAAATGATAGCATTAGTGGTTGAATGCAATGGCGTCAAAGTCAGAAAACTTTCTGTTAGGCCTTTCAGTAGAAGAATTTGTGAAGCCACGAGACAATGAAAGTTCAGTAATCTTCGAACACCACTCCAGATGCATACCCGTGATGTCAGTCCTCAGCCTTAAAACTGGACGGAAGCAGAAAGTGGTAGGAATGAACTATGGGAAAGATCTGCAGGAGTGCTTCTTGTAGACCTTGTGAATAGCTTTTCTGAGAATATTTCTGTGGGAAGCTTTTTCTGTTAAGTTCCTAACTAAGCTAAACTTACACTCTGAAGTTAATTCACAATGATGTAATCAGCCTGCTTAGCATAGTATAACCAGATTTACCGTGCCTTCAGTTGCTTTTACCCTGAACAGCACAAATAATAAATATTGACAGGAAATGGACATGTTGATGGGAACTTAAGCTATGCTGTTTGCTTTAATTCCCTTGTAACCTGGGTGTACTTCTGGCTCAGAATAATGTGTCTGAGAGTGACACGTGGGGACCTGATGTTAAAAGTAAATTCTCCACAAGAATGTTAAAAGCAACAGATGGGCTTACCATGATAACATCTGTGAGTAGCGTGTGTATGTGTTGTGTGTTCTGGATCAATAGAGTTCAAGCAGTCCTGCCCCTAAGTCCCTTCCTTTGAGCAAATATTTAAGAAAATTTTGGAATCAAAGTTTGTTCCCCAGTCACATCTTGCTAATTTTTGCTATTCAATAAAAAACAACAGATTAGTGCCTGCAGTGGGCTCACTCTTGGTTTAAATGGCTCCAAGAGTTAGTTTTTTATTTTTATTTTTTATTTTAGGCTCTGCTCTGAGAAGCAGTGGGCTGGCCCACTCGTGTGTATATTTCCAAGGACCACCACAATTGGGCAAGAAGTCATCTCAATTATAAGAAGTCCTATGTATAGGAACATGAGTGTGTTTCCAAGATGAGTTTTGGCTTAGAAAGATAGCTAAGTTGATAAAGAGCTTGCCTCTCAGGCATGAGGAGCTGAGAATGATCCTGTGCCCATGTGAAATGTCAGGCATGATGGTGGACACCTGTAATCCCAGTGCTGGGGAGGCAGAGATAAGGAGAATCACCACAGCTTGCTGGTCAGCTAGTCGCACTTAATCAGTGAGCTCCAGGCCGGCGAGAGACCCTGTCTCAAAAAGATGTTGACAGTGTAACTGAGGCTGTTGCCCAAGGCTATTCTCTGACTGCTATATACACACATTTGCATCTGTACCTACACACACATATGCACAAAATGATGAATATTGTGAACGAAATGAGTCTTAGTTTATGTTGAGAACTGCCAAGAACAAGTGAACATTTTTTAAAGCAAGATTTAAATTAAGATTTGTTTTTAGAAAATGCATGCTTGTAAGAAGGCAGAAGGCAGACTTTAGAGATTAACTGGGATGAAAATGACACTGATAAAAAAACACCAATATTTTTTCAGGAAGGATATATTCCTAAATGAAGGCTGTGTGGTGGAGATAGAAATACTCGAGAAACACCCAAGTGGTTTTAGTTACCAGTGACTCAGGGGATCCACGAGGCAGTACTCTTAGGACAATGGCACAGTGACTTATTTGGTTGACTAGAGGAAAAATAAACTAAAGACATAGGCAAGCATGTTTTAGAGAAAAGAACAATTTTTAATCAGTGGAGATGATGGGGTATCTTTGAAGGTGGATATTGATTTTTGAAACTAAAAAGTAGCCTCTGAGCAAGGTTTGGGAATCCTTAGTTAGTGTCCATAGGGAAAAGATTTAAAAACAAAAAGCATATATAAGAAGAGACCCTGAGAACAGATACCTAAACAGTACCAGTGTTGCAGTCAGATTCATGTTGCTGAACAAATATCAGACCAAAAGCAGTTTATAGGAGGAAAGGATTTATTTCAGGCTTCTTCCAGGGGAACCCCATTAATGGCACAAGCAGCCGGCTCCCTTCCACAGACCCAGATAGAGAGACAAAAAACCAACAGCCACCAAACACACAGCTAAAGCCCCAACTGCTCTCCACACACCTTAATCTGGGACTCCAAGACCCACCCTCAGAGACACCTCCTGCGGCCCTGCTGCTGGAAACTCAAGTTCCAAGCTCAATTCTTTTCAAAACACCCGAGTCTATGGGGCCAGGCATTCAGACTACCAGAATGAGCATGCTCAGAAGACTAGAGAGAGGGCCCATGAAGGAGGCTGAGAAACAAGCAAGCCTGGAAGGGCACACCATAGACACCAAGGACAAGGAGGCAGCAAGGTCAGGAGGGGTGACAGACTCTAGGGCTGAAACGCTACTGTTCTTAGTTAGCAGGCACAGTTTCAAAGAAGCACAAAGATAGGAAGGCTGACACTCTAATAAGTTGCCACTAACTCAACAGCGTGAAGCCACACAGTTCTGTTTGCTCCCAGATCTCTAGTCAGAAGTCTGATGCAAGGCTCCCTGGACTGAAAGCAAGGTGTGCACAGCAGAGCTGTCCTTGCTAGAGGCTCTGGGGAGAGAGATTCCCTCCTTGTTCAGGTTGGAGGGAGAATCTGGTTCCTTGAGATTGTAAAGGCATAACAAGTCTCCTGTTTCCTGACTCTAGCTTCCAGAGAACACCTATGTCCCTTCCCATGGTTCCTTTCACCATCTTCAAGGCCCCAAGTTGTGGGTAGATTCTCTTGAATCCCATGGCTGAGTCTTCTGCTTTAAAAAAAATTCTATTTATTTATAAGCAGAGAGATAGAGAGAGAAAGAATGGATACTCCAAGGCTTCTAGATACTGCAAACAAGCTCCAGACATATGCACAGCTTTGTGCATCTGGCTTCTCGTGGGCACTGGGAAATCAAACCTGGGTCACTAGGCTCTGCAGGCAAGCACCATATCCTCTGAGCCATCTCTCCAGCCCAAGTCTTCTGCTTTTAAAGGACCCTGTGATGATACTGCCCCAATCCTGACATAATCCAGGTGATTCTACCTGTTCTAATAAGAAACCTTAACTTCATCTGCAAACCCTGTTTGCTATGAAAGGTAATGCATAAGGGCAACCATTATTCAGACACTTACAGCAAGTTAGAACTATTAAGATAGTCCTTCTGGAAATATTGATAAGAAAAGGGGGTATCTGGGAACATTTACATTATCTAGTATCTGACCTTTAGTTCCAATAATATTACTGATTATCCTTGAGCTTTTTAATGAAGCTATGTTGAAATTTATATGAGCACCCTATGTAAAATTTAAGAGTGCCATATAAATATAAGGTAATGTGAAATTGATAGTTTCCATATTTCTATGTATCTTTGCTAGGAAGCAGCCATGATGCCAATAGATATATACACAAATATAATATAGATAGAATTCCATCTCTCTCTTTTTTTTTTTTTTTGAGATAGGGTCTCTCATCGGCCAGAAGCTCACAAATGGGCTACACTGGCTGACCAGTGAGCCCCAGAGATCCTCCAGTCTCCACTTCCCCACTGTTGGGATTACAGTTGTGTAGTGCTATGCCTGGCATTTGTACATGGATTCTGGGGATCAAACCCAGGTCTCACGTGCTTGCCAGGCAAGTACTTTACTGACTGAGCCACTTCCCTAGTCCCCAACACATTAATTATTGAAAACCTAAAACATGCATTTGACAGTGAACACATGAGTCTACAGTGATACTGATGGTCTTTAATAATGCTTTGCTGTGGTGTTTTGTTTTACTGATGGGCTAGTTTCATGTGTGTGTGTGTGTGTGTGTGTGTGTGTGTGTGTGTGTGTGTGTGTGGTATGCAGGTACATGCTACATAAGCATGTGTTAGAGGCCCAAGGAGAATATTTAATGTCTGCCTGTATCTCTCTTCAACCTTATTTCCTTGACAGAGTCTCCTACTGACCCTGGAGTTGCTGCTGTTTTTGGTCAGACTGGCTGACCATCAAGCCCCAGTAATTCTCCTGTCTGCTTCTCCCCACTCATAGGACTAGGGTTACAAGCATGTATATTTTTAACATGGAGGATCAGACTCAGGCCTCTAACCCCCAGACAATGGGACATGTAAAGAGTTAACAAGATGCCATTTGCAAACATGCTAATAAATGCCAATAAAATATTACTAAGTGCCAGGAAATGAAAAACTGAGAAAATAAGCTTATTCTGTGGTTATTAAGTCCAATTGCTGTCTTTATATTCAAACCCTATCCCACTTAAACCTCCTTTATGATTCTCAGTGATCAAACACCCCTAACAGATGGCAACAATTGTGTGTATTTTAGAGTCACTCATAAGGGTGACAACATTAACACACTTGAGTGTACAAAGCTCCTTTTATGCTATTATGGCACATCACTGCTGAATGTTTTTTGAAAATGTGCACTTTCAAAGTAAGCTTTGGGATTGTAGCCAGTGACCTAAAGGAGCAGTCAAGGTTAACTAGTCTACATATTCATGTAAAGTTTTGATTTTATTAGAAGGTTTCTATCATTGGAGATAATTAAATGAAATCATGCCTTTTATAATCTGATACTGTTTTAAATAGCTTTCATGATACACGATTTGTATCATGCCTTCAAGCACTCATGTGAATTCAGTGGGCTTTAGTAGATTCATAGAATCAGGTTGATGTGATCATATTCCAATATTGGAACAGTTCATCACCCTAAAAAGAAATCTTGTGCCCATTAGGCTGGCCCAACCCCTGGTCTGGGCAATCTCTCATGGGTTTGCCTGTTTCATTCAAAGGAGATCATACAACATACATGGTTCTTGATGACTGGCTTTTCACTTAGCATAGCATTGTGGTTGTTCATAAGTTCGGGAGCATATGTCAGTACTCCTTACTGCTGAGTGACTTTCGATAGTGTGAATGACACTGCATTTCATTAATACATTTATCATTTGATGGACATTTAGGTTGTATCCTTTTTTGGTTAATATGAGAAATGCATCTTCCATCAATTATATGTATTTCTGAGGACATAGATTTTAAATATTTTGTATATATAGCTAAGAGTGGAATTGCTGGTCTACGGGTTGTTTATTTTGGAGTTTGGAAGCCTGCTTCCAAAGCTGTTGGTATTATTTTATGTTCCCATACTTCTATTAGAACTCATTTCTCAACATCCTTTCCCCAGAGGAATAAGTGTTCCAGTTTCCCCACATGCTCTCAGTGGTGGCGGTGGTGGTGGTGATGGTTGTTAGTAGTAATAGTAGTAGCAGCTATTCTGGTGGTTGTAGAGAGCTGTTTCCTTGTGGGTCCTGAATTTTTAAAGAAGACCCATGGAAGTCTATAGATAGCTGTATTCTACAGTCAAGTGCTCTACCACTGAGCCATACCCACAGACAAACTATCTGTAGTGTAAAGAGGATTAAAGCTCTAAGAACTTGACGTTGATCATGGGAAAGGAGCATAGTAACCATGAATTACGTTATATGCACGACTGACCACATTATAGCCAATGACAGCCACACTGTTCCAATGTTTGAAAAGTTCTTGGCACCAAAAGCACGATGTTGAATTTGTCACATGCTAATGGGAGTAGGGGAGGACCTGATCTGGCTTTGACTCATCTCAATATCAGGAGTCTCTTCTGTTCCTCACATGGCCCAGCAGAAGGACCTCTGAATCTCCAGGGTCGTGTTAAGGTCCCCCCAGCCTCCCACTACAGCCCATTGGCTGTGGTGGGGGCAGGATTTTTTCCCCGCATGAACTTTTCCTTCTCATGACCTTTCCTTCTTCTGCTTGTTTGGCTGAGCAGCACAGATTTTACTAAAACCTCTCCCACGTTCTCTCCCCACACTAGTGTCTGGAGATCTCTGTAACTTCTTACTTCCTTTTAATTAAGGTATGGGCTACTTTCCCCTACCCCACTCCTGAAATCCTCAAAACTTACTCCAATCTGAAATAAACCTGTGTGAAGAAAGTTTAAAAAAAATCAGAAGGAACAGAAATTTTGCAGTATCTAAAGAGGAAAGGGTTAAATCATTGTAGAATCATTGAGTTATAGGAACAATAAATGCAAAGGAGCTTTCTCTAGTAGTCAGCTTTCAGTAAGTGCATATTTGTTTGATCATTCAGCTGTGATTTGATTTTGATAAAACACTCATGACAAAAGTACTGTTTTGTGCTTAAATGTAAATAAATGCATTCTGGCTTTATAAATACCAATTCTACATATATACTTAAGCAGTGGTGTGAAATCATTTAAGTCAATGTTTGGGAATCATGATTCATGTATCTTTTAAAGGTGTCTACATATATTGGAGTGAGATAATCACTTATTTATATCTTTATATTGTGTACCATCGGCTCTTGTTTTTGGAAGAAGACTTCATCTTCAGATTTGAAATTAGTGTTTTACTTGTTCGGGACATAATGTACACAATTTTGCTTGTTTTGAGGTTTTAAAGTATCCTATAGTGAAGCACAAATGTCAAGGAGAAATTATTCCCTTCTACCATACTTAATACATACCATTTCTAACTTGATTTTTACCAATTACTTTTCATTTCAGACATTCAGTATGTATTTCCAAGGGTTTGGACTATGTATGAGTCTTCTGTTCGTCTTGATTAATGCAGAATTTATGGATGATGGTGTCGAGGTGGAAGACTTCAATGAAAATTCAGAAGAGATTGGAGATGCACACTCTTCTGGGGTAAGGACGTTGAGAAATTAGTTGTAAGGTGTCCCCTTAGTGTACATGGGAGTGCTGGGCCCTCAGGATTCACTTCACTTTTAAGAGTCGGCAGGAAAATGTCACCTTGTCCTGACTATATTGTTACTGTATTTTCTTATCATGCCTCCATACAACAAAAAAGTGTCTGTGGCACCTAGTCCAGTTGTATTAACTATATACGTGGGAGCTTTTGCTACCAAAACAGGAATTCCTCACTGGTTGAAGAGAACTAAGTACTTTAACCAAAAGCAAAGTCTTGATTTCATTACCAATACTGCCAGACCTTTCCCGATAAAATAAAAGCATGACTTTTTGATTCTTCGGGAAGTAAAGTGGATTATCTTTGAACAAGGAAAATATGTATACAGGGTGAATGTGAATGGGAGGGAGATGAGGTCAGCTTTTGGAAGGCTGACCTGTGTCGGTCTCAGCATCGCAAAGGGTGTGACAAAGTCTGGAGGACTTTACAGAGACGTCTGGTTCACCCTGACAATCCATAGAGCTTTCACACAGGAATGTTCATCTAGTGCTGTGTGAGCAGACCTATATTCCGTGGTGACAGTAATTGCCCATTCTCTTGTAGCAGTCACCATTGAAAGGGCTGAGGGAAATATACAATATCGATTGCATTCTTTTGCAATCCTCTGCCTCAGTTTATCTTTATTGGGTCATTCAATTCGCACATCTAAGTGTTGGATAGCTGTTCTATGTGAGTATTCTGCTTCCCCTGTTAAATTTTCATCTCCGCCAGGGCATTTCTTTCAAAGCCTAGTTCTGTGATCTACAAAGGACGTTCTTGAAGTGCTAACAGCTGATATAGACATGCTACTATAAGGGTTTTCAGAAGTTCATACTTTAAAGAAATTGGCAAGATACTACTTATCTGTCCTGATTCTATCCCATGAGAAGATGATAAGTGGTGGCAAAAAAATAATTAAAAATTTTAAAATCAGATATCAATTGTACATAATAAAGGGTTTCATTATGACATTTTCATACATTTATATACTTCAGTCATATTCACTGACATTACCCTCTTTTTTTCCCCACCTCCCATCTCACTGGTTCCCTCCTTTCGAAACAGTCCCCTGAAAAATAATTCTTGATATTTCTAATTTTATAGAATATATAATCAAGGTATGGTAAAGTACTTTAAAAGGGTAAAACAACCTGCTGGTGATGTTAAGGGTCTGACAGGAGGAGCTCTGTGACTCCATTGGCCCCTTTGCCAATCAACAAAGTACAGTGAAGCGGGAGGAGGGGGGAAGGGGTGAGTACATGGAAGATAGCAGCTTGGTAACTGAATTTTGACCCTGGTGAAATTTGGTTGACTGAGTTTTCTTCCTTAAGCAGATGAGAAACATGCTGTCAGGGACCCTGAAAACACACAAAAAATGCTTCTGTGTGTTTTCCCCAACATCCAAGAGATCTTATAACTTACTGATAAAGGCTGATGAGAACGGACTAGATTTATCTACTACTTTAGGCAAAATTTTACTCATTCATCATCAATTCATATTCTCAGTTGATAATTTTTTTTATTTTTTATATTTTAAAATACCCCAGATGCATGTGCCACTTTGCACATCTGGCTTTACTTGTGTGGGTACTAGTGAATCAAGCCCAAACCATCAGGCTTGGCAAGCATTCACTTAACCACTGAGCAATCTTTCCAGCTCAATATTATTTTTCACCCAACTAATAGTGAAATATAAAAGTCAATGTTATATTTTAACTAATCTTTTCATCATATATGCTTTTGATTATAAAATTGCATTTGCTTCTAATTATTTTTATACCCTCACATATTGTTACCTGTTGACATCTGTCATCAGCCACACGCTGCTGGGATGAACCTCCAAATCAGGCACAAATCAGTTATGGAAGGAAGGGATTTATTGAAGTTATAGATCCAGGGGAAGTTTTATAATGGCAAAAGAGGCTGACTCCTTTTTACAGGTCTAAACAGATAGAGAAGCCGTCACCAACACTACACACACATCAGCAAGCAGGCGGGGGGAAGGAAGAGAGAGATTTTCTTCCCCTGGAACTTTCTTATATCCTAACCCTGTTGAGAGGGCCACCCACTCTGGAGGAAGGGCTCACTCTGAAGGAGGAACCTCTTCCTTTAGTTAGTTAATCGTTTCTGTAAACACCCTCAGAGACACAACCAAGATTACTGTCGATTACTAAACAGGTCAAGTTGACAAAATTTAACCATTACAAATCCATCTGTTGTCAACCTGACATCAAGTCATATCTCTTTACATTATACTTAATTTTCAAATGAAAACACTAACAAGATTATAATTTTGCCCAACATGATATAATTACCTCATGTATAACTGGAAACACAATTTCCCTCCAACATAAGACAAGGTTACTTAACTGTGAGCTCTGTAGAATCAAAACAAGTTACATGTTTTTAACACAAAGTAAACATTTCTAATTGCTATGAGGCATAACAATGAGAGACTGAACCAATGTAAACTCAACAACCATTAGACACACATCAAAATCTGTAGTTAAAGTGTGATATTGCAACCTGTGACTGACACTTTTTGGATTTTCCAATTTCACCCCTCCAGTTAGGCTGAGTAGCTGGGGAAAACTTTCATCTTTATCCAACAGCACTCCATGGTAGCCTTTTCACAGTCCTGGTATATCCAAAAAAATCTCTGGGTCTCCATTATAAACCACACTCTATCTTTTAATGGCATTATTGGCCTATCAGGGACTTTATGTCCGGTTTCATATATCCCATTTCAACAGCTGCTCCTGGAACCATGTGTATTTTATGACCCACTCCACAATATGTATTTTTTATGTTTTTAAGAGCAAAACCAGGTATGCAGGACACATCCATGTTGTTAATTCCAAGATGAGCAGGTTCCTTGTTTTTTAGCTATCTTCTTCCAAGAGTTTGTAGTCCATCATTTAGTCTTTCTTAGATGGAAACACCTCAGGCATCTCATTATTTTAATGTAAAATACTTGGGCCATCTTCAATCATGGTAATGCCTCTTTAATAATAGCACCTTTATCAATCAGTCTCAGTGCCAATAAGTTTTAAACATGTTTTGAGTTTTTTCAACTTTAAATCTTAAAATTTTCAATTTCAAATCAAGTTCTCTGTAGTCTCTCTTGCCCCTTAGAAAGTTCATAAGCCAAGTCTACAAATACAATTCTCTCTGTACTTAGCATTTTCAAATTCTCACCAGAATAGTCCTTAAAACTTGGCTTACAGCTCTGGAAGGCATTTTCAGTTGCAAGTAACAAATCCATGTCCATTCCTCCAGCACACAAGATCCAGAAGACCAAAATCCATATGATCAGATTCATCTCAGCAATATCACCCCACTCCTGGCACCAAAACTGCTATAGTCAGCCACATGCCATTAGGATGAACCTCCAAACCAGTCATAGTTAGGGGAAGAAGGGGTTTATTGAAGTTAAAGATCCAGGGGAAGTTCCATAATGGTAAAAGAGACTGGCCCCTTTTATGGGTCCAAATAGACAGAGACAGAAACCATCATTAACACCACACACAGCAGCAAACAGGTGGTCGGGAAGGAAGAGATATTTCCTTTCCCTTGATCTTCCTTACATTCTGTTCCCTGCTGGGAGGACTGCCCACTCTGGAAGAAGGAGGGGGGACCCCCTCCTTTCGTTAATCTTTTCTTTAAGCAACCTCAGAGACCCACCCAAGATTACTATGGATTCCTAAATAGGTCAAGTTAACATTAAAACTTAATCATCACAAGTACACTTGCATTTGCTTTGAACTATTTTTATACCCTCACATATTTTTACTTGTTGACCTCTTACTATATCAGATGTGTCATGAGACACATTCCTCCCATATTAGGAGAGGTCAGGGGGCATCGGTTTGCACATATAGTGTGTCTACCTTTCTGGCTCTTGATGTATTTTCTTTTTTCTCACTATTACTGGGATGTGAAGTTTAGAACCCCAAGCCCTTACCACCTCATATCATTTCTGTGATTTCCTGTGTGTTATTAGGTTCTTAACTAGCAAGGCTACTCAACAAAGATATTTGTAAAGACAAATAACTTTAAATGTTTTAAAATCTCTTTTCTAGACTATTAAATATAAGACGCCTCAACCTATAGGAGAAGTATATTTTACAGAAACATTTGATAGTGGAAAAATGGCTGGGTGAGTACTCATTCAAGAGAATATGTCCTTGATTTGATTAGCTTTTCTGAATTTGTCAGTATAAATCAGTACTTCACACATTTTTGTTATAGATAGTAATGTTCAATGTGAGTATCTGTATATTTACACAAAGACAGCCACAAATTCTGAATGTAAAGTGACAGCACATACCATTTCTCCAGGATAGATATTAGCCACTTTCATATTAAATGAAATTCATATGATAACATTGAGGTGTAGTTGCCACCATTGTAATGATTCAGATGATACAGGTCGATATTTATATTACAATAGGCAGACACTGTCTTAAGCAAGTTGGTAAGCACTCCATCCACATTTTACCTGTGAAGAGACTGAGGCTAGCTGTGCATTCCTGTTACCATACAGCCCATAGACTATAGATCCCAAATCTGGTTTAATCTAGCCACTCAGAACTAGGTGGAAGCCATCTTGTTTGACCAGGATTAATTCATTTTTGAATCCATAATGTCTGTGTTGAGTGATGTTCTGTTATATTTTTTAACACACACTATATCTATAAATTACTATCTTATCATTAATGACAAATATGTGTTTTCAATTCTATTTACAGGTGGGTCTTATCAAAAGCAAAGAAAGATGACATGGATTCAGACATTTCTATATATGATGGTAAAATATTGATTTAGATATTAGATAAGCATAAACCATGTTTATTTACTAGCTTTTGAGATTATATTCTCATTAAGTCATGCTGATCAAGAGGTTCTATCCTGCCTCACAATAAACTGTTCAGTCTTTTATCCTATCCCTCAGTCTTTCTGGAAATACCCCATTGGCCAACTTTCTAACTCTGAAAAGTTGGACTTTTCACTTCAAGGCAATTCCTGAATCAGTATTTCTCAGGCTGATTAATAATATGTGCCCCCTCCCTGGCCCTGGAGCCAGCATCCAGGCCTCATTCATTATCAGGAATTCTGAGGGCTCTGTCTTCATGCTTCCTGATGGAAAGATCCTTCATGTAAGGATGGTCTTTTCATCCCTAACAGGACCACACTGGAGAATGATAAAAGAATCTCTCCCTTCTAGTCTGTAACCAGCCTCCTGAGCTATAATGTATCCCAGAGGAAAGTCAGGCCCTTCTCAGGGTGACCAGGAATGGCATTTTCTTTTTCTAGGAGGACCTTGTCCTCCTAAGCATGTGACCTCACACTCAGATCTGAAGGCATTTGCATGAGAAAGACAGAAAATTCCAGCATGTGCTGCTGCCTGCTCCCTCTGAGGGCCTCTGTGGTATAAGATTAAGATCATGCCTGCCCATGTTTTCTGACGTTTTCTCCATCCCAGCAAATCTCTCCTGCTTGCGCATGTTTGTATATGCCAAAGAGAACACACCCACACACATGGATCTTTCCTGAAATACTTCTAAACTAAATCCATTTATAAAAAGTATCATTTCCCCCAGAGAAGCAGTGAGTGCAGAGACATCTAAAGTTGCCTCAAATAAATCCACATACACAGTGTTACCATCAGACAGAATGCTTGGCTTCAAACACGGTGTTAAGAATGAGTTTTAAGTGCTTTTTATGAGACAAAGGTGGCTTACAGTAAGCCAAGCATCATGGCTCATGTCTATAATTTAAACACTTGGAAGAGTGAGGCAGGAGGATTTCCCTGAATTCTAGGTCAGCCTGGGCTACAGTGTGAGACTCTTTTGCAAAAAAAAAAAAAATACACACGGTATTAAAATGTCTCTTAGGGCTTGAAGTGTTTTCAAGCCTACGATTAAAAGACAAGTAAAATCAAATAGCCTCATAGCAGTTAATGATTGTTTTGTTACATCAATCGCCCACCGTGACTCAGGGAAATTTGTGGAAGAGGTAGTGGAAAGATTGTAAGAGCCATGGTGGGAGAGAATATCCAGAGACACTGTCCCCCTCATAAACACACACACACACACACACACACACACACACACACAAAGGGCCACAGTTCATGCAATTCATAACCCCCACCACATGGACCATCCCAGCAATGCGAGTGAGGAGGGCCCTTAGAGGGTTGGGGTCAGGGAGGAGGGAAGTGAGTGGGACGACACAAGACTTGTTCATACAGAGTGTCTAATTATTAACAGTAAATAAA